>JAXQGN010000258.1:0-36445 GCA_037039805.1 Irpex sp. M6601 | reverse complement strand
GGCGGGGTGGTGGCGAGGGAAGCAGTGAATATAGCGTGGGAAAGTTCCAGATGATGGCGGTACGGGTTCAAGAAGTGTTGTTGTAAAACACCGGTATCAGAGGAGAAGAAAGTTTGATAGTGGCGGGGCACATGATTGTGTACGTCTGCCAGGAATGAGCTGATAGACCTGAATACGGAGTCATGCGGGGTCAGTAGTATTGGGCGGTCTGGGCTAGAAGTCAAATGCCAGTGAGCTTGAACAGAACCAGAACATGAACTCAACAACAAGTAAAGAACTCACAGGCTGTTCGCGAGCTGAACTGAATCATGCTCGTCGTTCGAGACAAGGGTTCGGGCGGGGTAAGCGACGCCCCAACCGCCCAAGGCGCATCAAATTGATCCGCCGCTGGACGGTCGATCGTGGCCACCTCTTTGTATTTTGAGTGGTTTTAGGTCGCTTTTTGACGAGCAACCCTGCAATGTTCCAGCCTGAAGAGCTACTACTGCAACCGCTGCGATAGCATCACCCCTGGTAGTGGAGATGAATATCGCAGGGCTGCACGTGACGGAGTGACCTCACTTTAGTCGCCCTGTTTCCGGCTTAGCTTTCGCTCTCAACCGCCACCATAAAACAAGATGGAGGTCGACGCTCTCTCTTCAAATTGGACCTCCGTCTTGTCGTCTCCTTTCCGCAGAATATCCTCACTCGTCCTCACCAGGCTCCGCCGTTTTGACAATCTAACTTCCGAGTGGGACAGTCTCGCCGAAACGGGCTACGCAAGGACATCGGCAGAGGCAAACACACGCTTGCAACGCCGTCTCAGGGAGACCATAGCCATGCCAGGACCACTTGGTTTTGCATCTTCTGGTTACTTTATGGGTGTCATCTTCATGGTCTGTACTTCGCTGTCTCTCGACCGGTAGACATAGTGACCCGCCTGCATAGGCATTTCTTCTCAACAGGGTTCAGAATATCGTCGTACCGTCTCGGCATGCGACCTCTTACGATCGACAGAGATCTCGAGAGGTTCTCAGACAGCAACTTGCAGATAGCAGGGAAGGCCCCAGCTGGAGATACGGACTTGTCTATGCTCGGTTTCTGACGGCCTTCGTCCTCCCGGTGGACTTCTCGTCAACACGCTCACGCACAATCTTCCGCATACCGTCCATTTATCTGCTTCTCAAGGCCTTGCTCGTATGGACAGTTGTCATTCTCCAAGTCGCTCAACTTTATCCTTCCAATTCGTCCTACACATGGGTCAATTCATTAGGAAACGCCGTCAAGCACCGCTCTATGGACGACATCTGCTGGTTCTCGTTCCTGTCCGCGTGTGCAGCACTGTTCATTGGTGCGCTAACCAACGGTCTTGAGGGTTTGCATTCCACGAGCAATGCACCCTTCAATCTGGTGAGTTCATCACGGTGGTGTCCATGAAGAATGTGTTCTCAACACGGAACTCTCGCTCTCGTTACATCGGTTCACGTTATCACGATGACATGATGCAGTTTGGATATTCCTTCGTCCTATACATCTATGCATCGCCCGTAACGCATGTTAACAAGATTAACGGCCTCCCTTCGCGTCCCGACATTCATGTCCTCATTACCATGGCGCTCCCACTTCTCCAGGTAAGCCCGATATATCGGTCAACCGCAATGCTTCGATTACCATGGCATCTCGACAAATCTGCGGACCCTTGACCCTGCAATCTTCTTTGTGTCTTCTGCTGACCACTGCGTGCTTCCTACAGCTGACTATGACGCACATCATCGAGGCGCACAAACGTTACGCCAAAGCCAGGCTGGTGCCCACCACGATCACGTCTCTCATATCGCTCACCCATTTCCACTTGGTCACTTTCCATTCGTTCTTCTCCTCATCTACGAAGGCTATTACGGCGCCAGCAAGTAACTCAGATGTGTCCTCGATATTCGCGACGTCATCGTATCCCCTTCCAACGCTTGTGCCGTCATTAGTCGAGACATTCCTGATTCTAATCGTTCTCACTACTCTTGCGCTGAACGCACTCACCCAAATCCTTACCACGGGTGGCATTCGCGGCCCTCTCATCGGACTTATAGGCCATGCCGGGACGCTTGCACCACGCTGGGACGAAGACTTCGGCGTTGTCCTCTTCCGACTTGGTACGGCCAGTGTCGAAGCAACATGCGTCAAAGGCTTCGGAAACGAGGTCGGAGGCGTCGAGGCTGGTAAGATGAGCGCCAACCCATTCCGTCGGCCGGAGTTTTCGAGACGCAATCGCAGTCAGTTCGGCCGCAAGCTGGCGATTAAGGCTGCGCAGCAGGAGCGGGACGGTGGGTTGATAGAGTTGAATCGGGCGGGAGTCGTGTCGGTGTACAATGCGAGGACGACCGTTGGTGGGAGGGTGAAGACGACGGCGATCAAGAAAGGGTTTTGGAACGAGATCAAGCATGTGAAGGCGAGCACGAGGCAGGAGGAGCTGTGGGCGGATTCGTTGTTGAACGTACCGTGGTACAGAGGCCTTGGAAAGTTCGTAATCCAGATGTGGAGGTTGGTGAAGAGAGTGTGGGGCAGGACGAAGAGATTGGTGACAGGGAGGAGTGGGGAGGAAGTGCAAGAGAGTGCATTATCAGAAACGTCCGACAGACGGAGTTTCAGCAGAGAACTCAGCCTCAGCGCAGACGAGCAGGTGGACGTGTATGAGAGATTCCTTCGCGGCGAGGACCTGGGTGACGAAGACGACGAGGAAGACGGCGATTTCAACCCGGAGAGCCCAGTATTTGACAGGACATCAGCTTCTGACGCTGAGGAGGAACCGGAGGACGAGGACGAGCCAGACAGTGAGGATGAAGAGGAAGAGGGCGTGGCCAATGATACCCTCTCGCTTTACGCAGACCTCTCCCAGGATGTGTCGACGCCCTCGAGTGCACTGACGTCTCCATCTGTCCTGCTCGCACATCTTACCTCACCCGGCACTCTCACGCGGCGTCGATATTCCAACCTTCTTCACGTTGGGCCTGCGAGCTCGATGTTGGACAGCGACACCGAGTGGATTATGCAGCGACGTGCTGAGAAGGCGCAGAACCGGTCGTCTGAAGACGATGACTCTCGGTACAGGTGTGTGATATGTACGGCGGAGCCGAGGCAGATCATTTGTTGGCCGTGTCGGTGTCTCGCGCTTTGCGATGACTGTCGCGAGAACTTGGCGTCGAGGTCTGCTGCATCGAAGCATATCTGTCCTTGCTGCAGGCGAAAGTGAGTTCTCGTTCCCACTATCGTGCTTAGACTTTCATTGACTTGATGTTTTTGTGTAGCGTTGAAGGGTTCTCAAGGATCTTCATCCCGTGAAGTCCCATCTAGGGGGGAACACCAAAGGACAATCTACATTCCACTCAGTTATTTGGCATTACATCTATCGGTATTTATTCTCGTATCGTATCGGAGTTTCTTGCAATTATTGTACACCAGCACACCAGCAAATATACTACTCAAACAGGATCTGTACATGTACAACAGACAATCTACTCAAAGCTAGCGATTCTCGGCTCTGTCGTGTTCCGTCATACCATGATATATGCTACCGAGGTTGATGTTCGTATGTACAGCTTATTACTCTAGAATGCAATGTTAAACGTGGATGGATCGTTCCTTGTTCGGATTACACTCGAAACGCAGCCAAAGTAAAGGTAAGATTCATGGTATCCAGATTGAGATACTGTCGCTATATACACACAAACTATCGTACAACAATTCCAATACACCAGCACTAGTAGTGGTACTACACAACGCTCATCCCATCACGATGCCTCACAACTTCGCAGCCGCAAGCACATACGGCGAGAACTTCCTCGACTTGACTTTATCCACGTCTGCCAACGTCACCGGCTTACACACATGCGCATGGTTGTACCCCAACCTCGCTCGTCCGTCGGGCGCGCCATTTTTGGGGTTGTAGAATTCGGGACGACGGAGGAGAGAGCAGACGACCGCGCCGCCGAGGCCAACGTTGTGGACGAGACCGAACTTGCCGCGAGGGTCGGAGGTGGAGAAGAGGTTGGGTGCTTGCATTGGACCGGCCCCTACGGGAAATTCGGGTTGTTAGTAATAAAGATAAGGAATCACCACCAGTTTACATACATTCTCTGAGTTGCACTAGTAAGATAAAGACCAAAGTAAGTGTAAGATCTAAGGAGCGTGCGGGCGCAATACATACTGCAGATGTAGAAGTGCATGCCAAGCCCCGTGGCTCCAAGAGGATGTCCTTTGGCCTCAAGACCACCGCTCGGGTTAACGACATACTTCCCGCCATACGTATTGTCTCCCCTCTCCACCATCTTGTGTGCTTCACCAAGCTTACAGAGTCCAAGAGCTTCGTATGTGATCAACTACCAACGCTAGGGTTTAGCCTCTCACCTTGTTCAAGTGCGTGGAGAGCAACACATACCTCATTCGACGCGAAGCAGTCATGCAGCTCCACAACACCAACTTCGTCGCGGCCCTCGCCAGGCTGGAAGCCTGCCTCTGTAAAGATCTTGTCCGCGCATGCCTTGGACATGCCATACCCGGCGACGTTCATAGCACTCTTGCTTTCGAACGTCGATGGGTCGTCGGTAACCAGGGCCTGTGCGACGATCTCGATTGCCTGGTTCTCGAGTTGGTATTTGTGCACGAAGGATTCGGAGGCTACGATGCAGCACGCAGCGCCGTCCTATACCATAGCTGTTAATTGTGTGAAGCCATAAAGTGGAGAAAGGAAGGGCTGACTGATGTAGGGCTACACATGAACCTGGTGAGTTGTTTGTTGACTTTCGGTGCTTTGAGGACCTGCTCGACAGACCATCCGTCACGGAACTGGGAGTATGGGTTGTTGACGGAATGCTTGTGATTCTTGGACGCTGCATCCGATGGAATTCCGAGTGAACATAACACTCTAAGCAATCAGTGGACTTTATACAGACCAATTTGAGCTAAATGTTCAACAGTAGCACCGTACTTGTCACAGTACTCCTGGCCAGCATTCGCAAATATCCGTGGTGCGCCAGGACCGTGATTTTCGCCTGAGCTGAGGCTTTCCTCCGTCTCGACGGTAGCAGCATTGAACAAACTGATGGGAGACGGCCGGTCGGGAAAGTTGGTTCCCAGGCTGCCTGGGTTCATTCGTTCAAAACCTAGGGCGAGAGCACACTCAACGAGGCCACCCTTGACGAGTTGGTTGGCACCATAGAGTGCTGTGCTGCCCGTAGAACAGTTGTTGTTCACATTTGTGATCGGGATGCCAGTCAGACCGAGATTATAGAGTGCTCTCTGCAAAATCAATTAGATAACCCCTTAGACAATAAAACTCAAAAACTTACCTGGCCGCTGGTAGAGTCTCCGTAGCAATAACCGACATAGGCGGCTTCAATACAGTCGTACGTGATACCTTCGTGGATCAAGTTAGCACGTATGTGGCGTGAGAGGCATTGTTCGTTGGGGGTTGTGAACGTACCAGCATCCAGTAAAGCCTTTGTAGCGGCCTCTAACCCCATCTATTTGATTGCATTCAGCATGTTCCTACATTCCAGGCAAATACCACCTACATCTTCTGTGGCTCGTTTACCTCTGGGCTGCTCTCATGAGTCGATCAACTCGCTATTTCGAGGCAAACGTATAGTTTACCTTGATGAAAGCCGTGCATCCTATGCCAATGATAAACGAACGCTTTCCAGTTGAAGTCATGATGGTCGTGGTACGCTTTCAACTTCCCCACAGCGCATTCCAGCAAGTGAATGTGGGGTAATCAGCTGCGAAACCGGTAAGTAGGTACCCCGGAAACTCCGGAGTGTCAGTTGCTCGAGCCCGCGCCTACTAGCCGAGCCCCCGAAGCTCGGCGCATTATTGATGGATTGATGGCCGACTCAGGATTATTCACGACGACCACGACCGTCGGGACAGCGAGCAAGGATGTCGCTCCCGCCTATTCTCTACCACTACTTTCGCACACCACTACCGTACAGGCAGACTTTAGCTCTGCAGGAGAGACTACACGAGCTTCAACTTCGTCTGCGTCGAGAAAACAAGCACCGAGATATATTGCTGTTACTTGAACATCGACCAGTCTATACACTCGGGCGGCGACAGGATGAGCACGACCCAGAAACCGTCGCTGAGAGCACAGCGCTACAACGTATAGGAGCGGACGTTGTTGCGACGAAGCGTGGTGGCCAGATAACCTACCACGGACCTGGTCAAATCGTCGGCTACCCCTTGCTCGATCTCGGTAGAACCTCTCCAGCTATCGGAATACGTGACTATATATGCAAGATGCAAACTGCCCTCAAATCACACTTGAAGGAGCAGCATGACATTGAAAGTAGCCTGAACGATAACACAGGCGTGTTCCTGGACGAGAAGACCAAGATCGCTAGCATAGGCGTACAGGTGAGGCATCGATTGACTACCCATGGGTTCTCAATCAATGTCACTCCTGAGCCAGTACCATGGTTCAACCACGTTGTTGCTTGTGGGCTGGCGGGCGTACGACAGGGCAACATTGCAGAGAACACGAGGACGAAAGCGCGCGACTCTGTAACAGTACCGGGGGAGATAGCAGGTTTGGTGCAGCAGTTTGGGAGAGTGTTTGGAAGGGAAATGGCGAAGTTGGAGCTGAGTGAGGAGGAGATTGGGCCAGAGATTGCTGCAGTTGAACAGGAGGCGGAGGCAATACAGAAGGTTAACCCGTGGCCACGGGCTCCTCTTTCGTACGTTCGATCCTCATTACAATATCTATTTCACTTTGTTCACCGCTCCTTCATCTTTCAGAAAGTCACAATAATGCATAGCTATCGACCACATAGAGCGACCTGTGTATCTTATAACAGTATAATACGCGACCTACCGACATGACTACTCATTCTTAGTCCACGCCGGGATGCAAACCTGCCCAATACGCCAACACCACCTGCACGTCCTTAGCAGCCTTCGGACCGAAGATATACACACGGTAAGCATGCTATGGAGATCACGTATACGCTGACACGGTTACGTGTAGACTAAAGCCACAGCCTTCGGAGCGCACTGCTCATACTCATTGACCTTCTACAGAATCTACACACACAAACGGTGCTAAGGGAACGTGTATCTCATACTAGTCTTCGTACATCGAAGACCCTGTACATCTATATACTAACAACATCCGCCGTGTAGCTCATGTAGCTGATAGTGCACTGATATCGGAGGTTGTCGTGCGACGGCATGGCGAGGACGGGCATGCGAACATCTTGGCGTTGGCGGTGGTTGGTCGTACGGGATCTCTCTTGTTATGTAGTTTCCTCTGGTTCTAATCTTTGCTATACGCACTGCAGGATTGGCATAGTTATAAAAGGTATCACAAGACAGGTGAGCATCCGCAGTCCTTCCTCCTTTGTCTACACCACAGCGATAACTTCATGGCCAGAGTACAATTTCTCAACGTCAAATTTCCCCACGCATCCATCTCCAAATCCACCGAAGACGTCCCCGGCAAGCTCTTTGGTGCTCCTGACGTGAAACACGTATCGCCAGTCGTCCTCAGGATGCATAGTAATGACTCGCGCCCTGAACTTGTCAGTTTGCGTTTCCGCTCCTTATATCTCAAAGCTTGCTCACCACTAGCATTGTTGGCGGGAAAAATATATATAGTGGGAGATCGTCTACGTTGACGGCACACCCGTAGATAATTCCAGACTGGCCTACATTCAACACGCTGATTCAGGGAGATGGACGTTTGTTGAGAAGGGCGCCAGAGACGAATTTGTTCTGGCGACTCCAGACATCACGAAGCGTTCAATATGGAGGATCAAGTCGCTCGTTGGAGATATAAGAACGTAAGTATGCGATCTCCAGTGCTCAAAATTTTCTCTGAATGAGTAACATGTATGCTTATTTACTACTCACCTACCAGTATCCATCTGGAAGACGACGAACAACTTCTCTGGGGTGTTGTAAGCGATGCTCCTAAAACCAAGGTACGAAGCATAAATGTCTCAAAACAGGGACTATACAGAAGCTGACCTGGTCATACGACTTACAGGTGAGATTGAGTAAGGAAGAGACGAATCCTCGCAATGAATGGAGGGTCATTGCAGCCTAAGTAGCTCGATTGCTCTAGTGATTTCTGAATGAATGTACCATGTATTGCCTCCCGTTATTACATTCTTTTCTTTCAGGTTCAAACCAGCAGATACCTTCGTACCGGAGCTCGTGTACAGCACTATTCCAGTAGTAAGAGACATTCAAACGAATAACTCCTCACCCGAGAATTGTAGACGATGCGCGCATAGCGTTAACAGATTCTCTGCATTCACCATGTGATTCGACGTTGGTCGTTGTCATGAGCGAAGAAGAACCCGGGAGATGGTCTACAACAGTGTGTTGTTGAGTTCATGTAGATACAACCACGGGCCAAGCCATGTCATACGCACCGTTCTGTACGACACATCGCCCTCTTGCCATCTGACTGCGTCGTGATGCGCCAGCACCACAAAGGCGATTGACTCTCTGGTTTCGTACCGTGGCCGGGGCCTTCCAAGACCATCTCCTGGAGTGAAGCCACTGCAGCCATACAACGTCTGGCGTAGGCATCTGGGCACATCTCACGAAGTGAGGCTGACCAACAGTTATCGTTTTCGCTCCGCATTTCGACAGCCTTGTAACCCCGCAATCCATCAAGATATAGCTCGGCCAAAGAACAGCAGTTCTCTAGGGCTAAGGCCAGCTCTTCCTGAAAAGTACATTGGTTTTGAGGCTTTGTCATGAGTCGAATGAGGGCACTCACAAGGATATCGCGCATTACCATTCGTTCCTCCACGTCACCTTCAACCGCATAACGAAAATCGAATCTCAAGTTTTGGAGGGATCTACAGATGTAGGCCAAGGGGGTCGTAGTTATGAGGGTCGAGTAATTGTCGGCCTCGAGCTTAAAGTCGAACTCCTCTTCTGAGAAGTGATAAGCAACTTTATTGGGCTTTAATGATTTGATGACGCTCTCTATCATATACAAATCAGCGTAACACCAACTGTATATGTGGAGCATGTCCACTGGCCCCCGCAGCGCGAACAAATACATATGGGTCAGATTCCCCCGTGACATATTCAAGATGGTTCCACCAAATAGCCCTCTGAGTATCCAACATTTGCTGATGATCGTCCATAGATGGATTGTCCTCGAGAAAGAATGCCTTGACGCGAAGCTCGCGCACATTGGGAAAAGTCTGTACCACGGATCCCACGGACCATGTGTGTGTCCTCGGGTCCTCTTGTTGATTGATATGGAGTCTCCGTACCAGCGGGCACGCAAAGGGGTTAAGAACATCTGGAGGTAGCTCTAAGAACCCTGTAATTTTGACCTCTTCGAGAGTTTCATTGAAGCGTGGGAGGATGGCTAGAGGCGCGTAGCGAACCAGGTCTTTTTCAAGATCGGTGACGATGGCATCCGCTCTACCGTCCATTAGCTTCCGGAGAAGGACTTTCCTGCAAGCCACACATCTGTAACAAGGCATGTCACTGTGGATACTCCCTTCATCCTCCAGTTTTCCTTCCAAGTGGACTTTGGCAAGGCTGCCGATAGGAACGGCCGACAGGAACGTCTCACAGAATGAGCCGTGGTAGAACTGGATGGTAAGCTCCCTGACTGTGCGCAACCTCTCAAGTGCTCGAACTATGGCCAGATGCGGCTCTGTAACGGGAAGACCCTCGACGACGACGAACTCGAGTTTCAAGAGTGAAGTCGCGTGTTCGAGAATGTAGGCGATGAGCAGCGTTTCGACCGTTGGTAAATGAGCTGATGCGGTGATATTATCGCCGAAGTGAAGGTCCGTGAGCAGTCTGAACCGTGTTTCTATGTCTCGCAACATGAAAAGATGGAATGAAAGAAGCTCTGCTGTCGTGTGCAAGCGAACGCCGTTTTGCAGCATGTACCGCACTCCGAAGTTGCGCAGGGAATGGCAGGAGGAGGAAATGGCAACAACATCGTTGCGGTCGATTAATTGGAAGATGAGGTGGTAAATGTCGAGGTTCAAGTTGATTAACATGCCGCCGAGTGCTCAAGCTTAGACTGGCACCGGCAGTTAGGTCAGACGGTGCGATATAAGGCAACATCATACTCACTACTGATACCACCGAAATATTTGAGAAACAAGCCTAAAGATTTAGAGTTGAGCGTGGATGTCGCTTTATGGTGTATAGTCAGTGATTTCTTACCTCGAGGACGGAGTCGACGTTGAACGTTGAACGTTGAACGTTGACTCGGATATTCAAGTTGAAGCACGCCTTTGACGCCCGACTAATTCAGACAGTATTTAGTCATGTTTGTACCGTGGCCAGCCGTGGCCCGTGGCCCCACGGGGGGCTGTATGCTGGGTTTAAACTACAACTACCGTAAAGCAAGACTGGCCTACACAATGAATTTTGTGTCTTACAGCGCGTTCCTGTCCCTTCCAGCTGAATGAGCGACACTTGGGCCGAACTTGTCAGTCTGACGAGCACTCGTATGAGAGACTCCTAAGTAGTCTCGTGGCATTCTATGTGATGAATTCATACTATGATATCGACAGACTTTACTAGCTTGGAACCAACACGCCGCCCGAGACCCGTAATTACCAGTGACCTTGGCGGAAATCGTTGTCATGAGCGTAGAAGAAATCCTCCGAAGGTCTGGGACCGTACAAGATTGAATCAGCCTGTCTCCCAAGTTATAACGCAATGCTTGAGAAATCAACTCACTCTTCCGTCTGGAATATGACTCTCTCGCCATTCGGTTGCATTTCAATGCACCAAGTCCAATTACAGACCATCTTCTCCCCTATGCAACCGGCAGGTCCCTCGAATGCAAACTCCTCAAGCGCGGTCGCAGCCATCATACAGCGACGGGCGTAAACGTCTAGACAAATCTCATCAAGGTTCTCCGGCCAGTCCTCATCTTCGCTCAGACAGCTTACGGACACTGCCTTGAAACCGCCGACGCTAATTTTCAGTTCGGCTAGACAGGGACAGTCCTTGAAGGCCAAGATAAGGTTGTCCTAGATGAAATGAAATCAGTACTGGCCACTGGTACGAGCCTCTAAATGTAACGCACCAGAGCAGCACGACGTGCTGCTGGACAGTCGGGGGGTTCCGATGGCAGATTATATGTATCAGAGAAGTCGAGGCACAACACGTAGAGGCTTTGATACATCGGGGAAAGCAGCATCTGGAAGCGAGGATAATTGCTGTGCACCATGCCCGCGACGCTTTCACTAAAGTCGTCATCAACGTAATGAAATGCTAGCTTTACAGGATTCGCCAGCTGCATAACTTCATCCAGAAGATGGTCCTGCGCATCGTGCCACATGGAGAGCATCCCAACCGGCCCTTTCAAACCGAAGAGATGCACAACTTCAGTGCGCCCCGAGACGTACTCTAAGTACTTCCACTGGTGGGACAGCTGTGCATCGATGTTCCTTTGGCGGTCCTCAACTTTGGTCTGGTCTACATAGAATGCATCAAGGTAGAGCTCCTCCACATTAGGAAAAGCCTGTATCAACGACCTGATAGACCACGGGTGCCTCTCGGGATCCTGTTGCTGGTAAAGATGCAACCTCCACACTCCCGGGCATTCAACGCTGATGCACGGGCCGGGTGGCAACTCTAAGTACCCCGCGATTTTGACTTCTTCGAGAGTTTCGTGGAAGCGAGGGAGAATAGCCAGTGGAGCGTACCGAATTATCTCTTCTTCCTGTACGGTTGCGGTTCGATGACCCTCTCGGAATATACCCTGCAGGTCGACTTTGGTGAGCCTGCCGAGGGGAAGGGCAAGGAGGAATTGTTCGCAGAACTTGGGCCAGTAAAAATGCACGCTGAGCTCCTCTAGCGCACGTAGATTGCCAAGAGCTCGACATATTGCAGGTTGCAGCCTTGTGTGGGGATGTTCGATGACGGAAAACCCGAGTTGTTGGAGTGAGGTTGCGCGTTCGAGTATGTGGGCGATGAGTTGCGTCTCGACCGTCGCGGGGTTGTTCTGCGCCGTGATACTTCCCCCAAGATGTAAGCCTGTTTTCAGCAGCGCATACCTCCTTTCAGGCTCCCTATCCATGAATAGGCAAAACGAGATCAGCTTGGACGTCGTGTCCAAGCAGACAATCCTCTGCAGGACGTAACGCACTCCGCAGTGGCGGAGGGCATGACAAGTCGACGCGAGAGCGAGCCGGTCACTGTTGCTGCAAAGTAACTTGAATATGAGATAGTATACGTCGATGTTGATCGATACCATGTTTCTCGCTAACCCAAGAATAAGCAGTTAGTCAGTGTGCTAAGGTGATATATGATGGGACTCACTACGCTGAGAAGTCAATAGCTGTTTAGTACCACCGAAAATAAGTAGTCAACGTATGATGCGCCATGAGTTTGGTTAATAACTTACCTTGCGATGACTATGTCCTATCGGGAAGTAAAGACGTTGGTGTGGCCGCCAGAGTCAACGGTTTGGGCGCCCCTACTGGTGCATGTTTGGTCATGTTTGCAAAATCAGTCCCCGAGGTTCAAAGACGTCGACGTCTTCGTGGTTTTGTTCATAGCCCTATATATACCCAACACCCGTACTTGATTTCATATCAGTGAAGATAAATCACTAGATTTAACGCAAATATACGTGATTAATGTACAAGCCGCATAGTCAAGCACTTCCTATTCGGACCTCCCGGTGGACACAACTTCGCCGGCGGTACGTAGGACACGCTCCGGCTTTATTGAGCCCTAGGAGTCTAGTATCCCTCTTCCCCCCTCCAGCATACCCAGCCATATCACAGCGGGACAGAAAGAGTTGCTTTGGCACAAAAGACGAAAGCCGTGATGAGGGTTGATCATGAAGAAAGTCATAACTGAGAAGCGCCGCTTATAGCAGTCGGGGTTTGCCGATGATGACGCAGGAGGGAAATCATGGCCTCTGCCACCGGTACCACCACGGGACAACCGAGGATGAGCAAATAATGGATGATATTGTGTGCGTACCCACCCACTCACACCTAAAGTTGACCTCGCCCAACGACGATGCTGACCCGTCTACGTGCTCTCGTCCACCATCTCAACCACGCAAAGATGTCTACTGCCACTGCTGCGTCTCAAGTGCACAATACAAATGTTGCATGCTGCACGTTGCCGCCTGTGAGATCGGATTATAAGGAGAAGGGGTTCTATAAGGCTTATGGCGGGTTTGATAAGGTACTGCATGAGAAACGAGACTGTGGGTGTGAATAGAGGAGGATGTGTTATGCTGATTCAAGCTATGATTGTGATTGTAGGTTTATGTTGCTGGACCGAAAGAGCCCACCAAAGTTGCATTAGTCGGCGTATTCGACATCTTCGGGTTAGTGCTATTAGTCCCATTTATACGATGTCCCATCTTACAATGTTCAATGTTGGCTGTTAGCTTCAAACCACAAACTCTCCAAGGCGCAGACATTCTCGCCGAAGAGCTCAAAGCCCAAGTTCTCCTACCCGACTTCTTCGAAGGCGACAAACCGTGGGACCTAGACAACTTCCCTCCCAAGACAGATGAGGACAAGAAGAAACTCCAGGAGTGGTTTAGCGGGTTTGCGAACCCTGTGAATCATACGCCGAAGCTGATCAAGGTTGGGCAGGCGTTGAAGGCGGAGGGCGTGGAGACTGTTGTTGCATATGGATATTGCTGGGGTGAGTGACTGATTGGCTGATGTTTACGACTGCGGTATGGGTGAACTAATTGAACGTGTGCAGGTGGAAAGGTTGTGATCAAGTCTGGGTCTGAAGAAGGCACTCCATTTGGTGCTATCTCCATTATTCACCCTGCGTAAGTATACAGTTGTGAGACACCGTATAAATCACCTATTCATGCATTTTTTTAGGATGCTCGCTTCTGAAGACGCGAAGGAATTGAGCGTCCCGTTGGGCCTCTACCCGAGCAACGATGAACCCAAAGATGAGGTACACACCACTCTCTTACTCCTGATATCTTTTATTGTCGCTCACTGCATCACCTATCCTCTTGACAGGAAGACAAGATTGTCGATATCATCTCAAAGAAGCCCTTCGCAGACAAGAACGACTATGTGCACTTTGACTCGTACGTCGATCTCCCTGACCTTCTTTTATAATTCTCGACGCTAATACCATCTACACACTGATGAAGGTTCCATGGCTTCGCTGCTGCCCGCGCAAATCTCGATGACCCAGACAACAAGGCCAAGTACGAAGAGCTGTATCGCACTTTGATCAAGTTTGTCAAGAAGCAGTTAGCTTGAGCTTGAGCTTCGACATCCTCCAATGAATACGTTTATTGTATTTGTGCGATGCCAAATGGATGGAAGTTGACTTGTATCTCGTCGAGGGAACCGATCAAGCTTGTTACTTATTCAACTTGCACGCGTTTACCCCTTGATCCGTACGCAGTAAAAGCTCAGAATTACATTTTCAACTTGAACTGGTTGTAGAGGGGTTTAATCATAAACCCCACTACTTAATGTCACACATTATTCGTGAGGGAGAGCTCTGACCAATCCACGCTTACTACAAAAATGCGATGTAACACGATCACGTGGAAGACGCGTTTGCATGGGCGTCTTGAGGCTGAAAGAGGAAGTCGTCGTTTCGTGTTCCCTCCTCTCATTCTTGGCCTCGCGATTCTACTCTCACATCTGTAAACGGCATCATATTGGTGAGTTGCTCTGCTATAACTGCCTATTTAGGCAATGTTTTGTCCCGTATGCCTCACACGGACCTTCCGCTGGGTTTGGCAAGCTCTGGTTCGGACACGCTCCATGGCTCAGAAGGCTTGGGGACATCTAGGCGTTGTCCGGCTGCGAATTTCTATGATAATTTCGACAGAATACTTACTAAATTTAATGGTTCTTCAGGGCTACACCAGAATTTCTCTCGGAACAACATCTCAGGCAGAAATCGAGCCACTGAAAGACCACGATCTCAACCATCTATACCTATCCTGAATCAAATCAAACTATCTCTCAGTGATGCCTCCAAGAAGACAAGCTGCACCTACAAACAATGCGCCAGTTACACGGACACGCTCGACACGCTCAGCAGTGGCAGCCGAGCCACCAGAACCACAGACTCGAACTCGACATGTTGTTCAGTCTACCAGTGAAGCACTAGCGGCGCGTATGGCATCGAGGTTAAAAATCACCGATGACAAGGGAAAGGAGAGGGAGAGGGAAGGAGAAACCACTACGCGTGCGCAGACAAGTCGGGTGCCTTCGCGATCTCGGGCAAAGCCAGTCAAGAAGGATGTGGAGGAAGGGGTGGAGGGCCTAACGGAGATGGTCGAGCGCAAACTTGTCATCGAGGACAGAAAGGCGGTGCCAAGCAGGGTGAGGTCAAAGTCGAAGGAGGAGATATGTACGGAGGCTATGCTAGCCGTCAATGCCGCGTCCAAGAAGTTGTCTGCGATTATCGAGTCGGGATGGAGGAGTTCTAGTGGTGCGGATTCTACCAAGGCAAGCTCTAAGAAGCACGAAGGAATCGTACTGGAGGTTGAAGTGCAGGCTGCTGCGATACGGGATGGGCTCGCTACGTTGAGAGAGCATAGGCCGGGGAATGTGGATGTAGAGAGAGCAGCATGTAGCGCTGTTGGGAAGCTTGTTTCTCTTGAATCTGTGAGTCCTTATCGCACATCATGATGTACAGGAAGTCTGACTAGAGTAAATGCTAGTATCAATCTGCTCTACCCATCTTACGAGACATGTCTACGGCCCTCCCTTCGTACTATCCACACTCCCCTTCCGAAACCCCTCCTCTGGATAGCCCGCTTGATCTCCCCTTCCTTCCCCTCCCTTCGTCGCCGATCCCCTCCAACGACGAGACACTCCTCAACCTCCTCAGCTCATTCCTACTATACTTTCTTATCACAAGCGCATGCACTCTATTCATTCAACTCGGATCATCTGAGTCTCCTTCTACTGCCTCTCAGTCTCTGCACGACTTTGCACACCACCTTCACCACCCGAGTCACAACTCTGCGACCCTCCTCCACTGGCTCCCCGCCCTACAACAGAATAACACCTCCACCTCCACAAAGCACCTGGATGGCACACTAACCCGGGCGTACACAGCTCTCATCAAAGCCTCCTCCCTCTCACCACCTTCATCTACAGCATGCACCCTCGAACAATCAACAGACATATTCCGTATCCGCCTCTACGCCCTTCTCCTACTCACGGGCACCTCATTCGGTACGATCAAGCCCAATACGTTCTGGGAGCAATGTGTGAAGTTCAGCGCGGCGTACGTCAAGTCCGTCTTGAATGCTGCATCCAAGCATGCTTCGAATTCGGAGAGCGAGAGTGAGGTCAAACGAGAGGTGACACAAGTCATCTTGGACGCGTTTGACGTTATCTTCCGTCATTCAGAGAAGAGGACGGATACAGGGGAATGGATGAAGGGAGAGGGGTTCGTGACGTGGTGTGAGTATTGGATGGATTTTGCCAAGCGGGTACGCTCCTTCCCTTTATTTATACGACGCATATAAGAACGACCTGCTCACGTCAGTTCAATTAGGTCGGAAACCCAGAGACTGTGAAGAAGATCTCGAGGTTGATCAAGTCTACAACTTCATCGTCTCATGAACATCCATCATCACCGGCAGGCTCTTCAAAGTCCAATCCGAGTCGTCCAGGTATCAGTACGCTACAAGCAGCGAATATATGCGCGACACTCGCACAAACGACTGCACATTTTGATCAGCCCGACTCCTCCGGTATGTGCGGCTTCTGTACTTCTTTTCCCTTAATCCACTGACCGACTTTTCCGCTGAAGAACTTGATGAATCGGCGATACAAGAGTCGCTCAAAGCTATCTCGCAGTCAGAGCCATATCTTTTAGTTGCCTTCGGCTCTGCCGACGGGTCTGCCTCGCTCGAGAAGGCTGGTACCAAAGTGTGGAGAGCTCTCGAGCGACTGCGAAGGGTGGCTTTGAAAGTGTTTGAGACGACGTTTACATCTTCAAAGCAGCCTAGTACGGCGGAAACCCTGACAAGGAAGATCGTGGACGTTCTCTCGAATGTGTTGTCCTCCGTAAGTTCCATTGTTTTCGCTCGCTCCAGCGTACACGCACGCTTACCATCCTGACTCACTTCTTCTGTGGCATAGACGGAGACGAGCCACGCTGACCTCTTAACATCAACGCTCGACTCCCTCTTCTCACTCGCAAAGTCAACACTTAACCCGTCGAAACCCCATTCCATCGACGCAGCATTCCAGTTCCTCCACCAAGGTCTCACTCTCGTGAACGCCTCACCCGACTCCCCTCTACCCGCTCTGGACCGCGCAAACTTCCTGCGCTGCATATCAGGCGCGTTCCACAATCTCGGTGCAACACTGTACCAGGCTGGACACCATTCGCATGCAGTAAGGTTCTTTGAGAAGAGCCGTGGAGTTGGGGAAGAAGCTCTGCGTGTGTATGCTACAACCGCAGGAGAGAACGATAAGAGTGAGGAGAAGGATGGGCAGTGGCGGACGCTCGAGGAGCAGGTGTATAGACGGTGGGAGATCTTGGGTGTTTGTTATTCGAAGACGGGGGATCGGAAGGTTCGTGTTTCTCGCGCATCCTTACTTGACATCTAGTTTGACCAATTTTCGTTTGAATCAGGCTGCGTATGAGGCGTTCCGCAACTGTATCGCCGCTTACCCATTCCATTCCTCTGCAAGTGGTAGCACGTTCATCGAAAGAACTGGGACATGCAGTCCCACCACGCTCTGGGATGGCTCTCCATCTGCGAAGCATATTGCTAGCGTCGTGGACCGCATGACGTACACAGGCGTATGCGATCTCCTACTCCCTATCGAAAAAGTCTCCCTTACATCCTGGTCTCCTCGTCTTCCTAATGGCCTCAACAAGGACCTCGACAAATTTAGTATCGTCGGAGCTCTACTCGAAAGGCAGGTGGAAAGTCTTGAGAGTAGTAAGTGGAAGCCGGCTATTCAGAGCGCAATGGGCAAGTTGCTTCAAGATGCGATGAAGGTGTACGGCCGACAGAAGATGCCGATCCGTAAGGCGCGAGTGATCATCAAGTGCTTGGAACTTGCATCTACCGCTAATGGTAAGGGTCCGTGCATCGTGGATGATATTGAGGACTATGCTCTGGAGGCGGATGGGCTCCTACAGGTCACAGTAGGTCCTATTGCTGCGAGAACTCAAGCGCGCACTGATGCCTTTCATTTGCAGGATCTCGGGCAGGATACAGGACTCGCTGGGTTATGTGCACAATACCGAGCAGCGCTGAAGCTTCGGCTGGCACACTTGATGCACCAGCAGATGCCCACATCACAAAGTAGCAACTCTCGCATAGTCGCATACGTGGAAGGCGCGTGTAGTATACTGAAAGGTATCTTGTCACCACTTCCGCGACAGTCCTTGGCCAGTCCTTCGTCGCCTCTTGCGAGTAAAAGTCGAGGAACTCGCAGGGCAACAGGGAAACGGCAGGCAACTGTCTCGAAGACGACGTCTACGAGAACGAGAGGGCGAACGGCGAAAGTCGCGAGTGCGCTTCCCGTCACACCTAAAGCTAAACCTCGTAAATGTGAGTGCACTATAAGTGTTCATCTATGTCATAATCGTCGTCTCATGCAAATTCCAAAAGCAATGTCTGCTATGCCTCAATCTCCGCTACCCCGTCTTTCATTCGGCGTGCCATCAACACTGGAATGCGCGCCTGCGTTGTTAGATTTATTACAATCTACTGCTCATTTGCTTGGTCTACTCGGAGATATCGTTAAGAAGGTTCAGGTTCTGGCGATCGGACGGCGGATTAGCGAACAGTATCTCGAGAGTCGACCAGATGGTACGTCTTACATCTAATCTCCCTGGACTTATGGCTCATGTCCTTGAACTCCTCGTAGATTACATCAAGTTCTCCACGGAAGTCGCGCATGAGTACGTGAATCTCGGAAAGACAAGCAAGGCTGCAAGTATATACGCACACACGTGGAACGCCATGCATAACAACCTTCGCGTCAGCGATGAATCCCGAGTGCTGTTCCTCCTGAGGTACTCAGAGTCGCTTATTTCTTTGGGAAATGTCTTGAAGAGGTGAGTTCTTCGAAACAAAGGTTAGCTATAAATTGACTCTCCATTTTAGTTCGACGTCCTATACAGAGGCATATAGTATAGCGCAGGCCATCGACGTTGACGAGAAGAGTCTTCCTTCCGCCCTGCGTGTTTTGACGCGAGCGGCTCTATTGGAACGAGCTGCTGTCGCTGCGACAACGTTCTCCCTAATTCAATACACACGGGTGCGTTTATTTACACACGTGGTCATTAAAATATTCACGCTTTGTCTAGGATGATCCTGTGGCCTCTATCAATGGTCTGCTACAGTCCTTGCGACTATGGAACCGAGCATTTGATACCCTCTCTCGACTGGCTCCTCCTTCACCTTCTAAAGATCCCAACGAAGACAATCCATTCCTGCAAACAGAGTCAAAGCCAGCTAGTCCCAGCACCGACAACAGTCTCATCCTGAAGTTACCCGGTATGAGCGGGATTGGCTGGCGTATCGCTGAGGGATTGTTGAACACGCTGTTCTCACTGACTCGTGCATACGTCTCACGAGGCTCCCCGCGGGAGGCTGAATTCTTTGCTCAACAAGCCAAGGATCTCTCGTTGTCGTTGAACATGCCAGCGATGGTTAGCCGGGCATTCTCTCGCCTGGGTGAGATCTACTTGCATCTCGGCCAACTGGAGGATAGCCATACTTGCCTTGTTGAAGCTGCAAAGCTGGTTTCTGACGCTGGGGGCCCTGACGCAGCTGAGATTCGCAGGCTTCGTGCTGAACATAGCAGAGTGAATGAGAACAAGAAGGACGCACGACAACTGTACGATGAGGCGATCGTCATGCTGGAAGAACTTGAGCAGCAGTTCACGATTATAGATGGACATGTCGTTGGGTATGTTTCAATTCTCAGTTTCAATACGACACATTTTGTTGACGTGTGACACTCAAAGGAAATCTATGGAACTTTCATCGAAGGCAACTACGACCTCTGCCAATGAGACACTGGCCCCAAGCCTGCTTTTGTCGATTCTTCGTCAGAATAGTGCGTAGGAAACGTTTCTCCAAAGAACAGTGCTTAATCTCCTTCACAGTCGTTATGCTTCATGCTGAGGGGGGTGAATACCAACAACTGCTTGAGCGTCTTCGTTCACTGCCGCCCACCGCAGAGATCAAGGTTAGTCTACGCCTTGATATCTACATGTGTGTGCTCACACATCTCCCAGGCCGAAGAGAGCGCGCTCATGGCGAAGCTCAAATTGGGAGACGTTTATGGTCGGTTCCAAGCGGACATGTTCTTGAGTTCTCTGGCAGAATCCGGTGAGTCCCGCACTTGAGCCTATGTGGGTTTATGCGAGTCCTAATCGACATATAGCAATTACGTTGCCTATGGGTATGAAGAGGCAGAAGAATTCCGTCTCGGCTAGCACGCAGGAGATTCTCTCGATTTTGAATCAAGCTGAGAAACTATTCTGGTCAGACCTCGCACTAGTGGCAAAGCGAGGGAATGTGTTTCATGTGAGGGATGCCGCCGTCTCATTGGCACTCATAAAAGCGTTCCAAGATACACTAGGCAAGACCGGTTCAGATGGTCCCACTCTGGCAGCGTCTCTCTTGGGTGAGTGAAGGGTGATTCTACGCCCATCAAAGCTACTAGCTCATTGCCTCGATAGATCATTCGACAGCGATCACTCTCCGCCGAGAAGTGCTAGAAGTCGTACAGTACAAATTTGGTGACCCTAACGATCACAACGACCTCCAATGGCCATTGGTTACTCCGAGTGGCTCTCCGATGTCACCGCCGAAGCATCGCAAACGGACCCGTTTTGTTTCTTTCGACTCTGACGACGAAGAGTTGCCTGAAACGAAGCAAAGCATGTTGGCAACGTATTGGCAAGCTTTAGCAAAGAAGTATCAGGAACAGCCCTACGACTCTTCGAACTTAGCGAAGCCACGGGAGATCCCGCTACCTGCAAACTGGACAGTCGTCAGCATCAGCGTCACAGAAGACAAGAACACGATGTTCGTCACTCGGCAATGCGCAAACAAGGAACCCTTGATATTCTATATCCCTTTGAAGGAACGTAGGGATAGCGAGGATGAAGAATACCTCGGGTTTGACGACGCACTTGCCGAACTACGTGAGATCATCCATCTCAGCGATGAGGGAACGAAGGAGGCCGCAAATGTCAAGAGTCGGGAAGCCAGGGCTGGGTGGTGGGCGAATCGCTCCGCTCTAGACACCCGCATGAAGCAGTTGCTTGACAATATAGAGTTCTGCTGGCTGGGTGCCTTCAAGGTGCGCTGTGACCGTCGACCGATACCCGTTGGTGCTTACCGTCGATGTAGACAATTCTTAGTTCGCCGAAACATATCCCCAGAGACGCATTGGATGACCTGAGAACGCGCCTTGAGAGTATCTTCGACCGGAGCATCGTTATTCGCGATCGAAAACAGGCGATTTCGATAAGTTTGAACGATTCGCTCATGGAATGCTTTGCAAACCTCTCGCCCAAGGCCCGTGATGAAGAGTTTGAAGACCTCGTCTATTTTATTCTAGACCTCTATCAGTTCCACGGTTTTCCGATCGCGACTGCGGAACTTGATATAGACCAGGTAGTGATTGACTTCCGCTCTGCGCTTGAAGACCATGCTGCAAAATATCGTGGGCGTATCATTCCTCAGCCGGACTCACATATGTTCCTTGTATTGGACAAGAATGTACAGGGGATTCCTTGGGAATCCATCCCCATCTTACGAGGTCAAAGCGTTAGCCGTATTCCTAGCATGGACTTCCTACTGGACCGTCTCCGTTATGCCAAGAACGTGCGAGGGCAGAGTGATACGCCTATCGACAGACTGGTCGTCAACCCCCGTGAAACGTTCTTCGTTCTCAACCCCAGTGGTGACTTGAAGAATACAGAAGGACGCTTCGTGAACTGGCTTCAGGATATGAAGCAAGTCGGGTGGTCTGGTATCGTTGGCAAAGTTCCGAGCGAACTCCAATTCGCAGACGCACTCATCAAGAAGGACTTGCTGATGTGAGTACACGAGCGTGTAACATGATGGGCTATAACTAACAGCCTTCTCAGTTACTTTGGTCATGGCGGTGCCGAGCAATACATTCGCTCACGGAAAGTCAGGCATCTCCCGAGATGTGCGGCGACCATGCTCTGGGGGTGCTCATCTGGAGAGCTGAAGGAGATGGGCGACTTCGATCGTGCAGGAACTCCGTATAATTACATGCTTGCAGGCTGGTCAGGCATTTACTTTATGTCACATTGTGAAGCTTACACTCACTCTTGTACGACAGCCCTACTCTGGTCGCAAACTTATGGGACGTCACAGATAGAGATATCGACAAGTTTTCCCAAAGCGTGTTCGACAAGATGCATCTGACTCCTGACGCCGTTGGTGCCTGGAATCTGCATACGGCCGGCGACCAAGATCGAACCTCCATTGTCACAGCAGTCGCTGAATCAAGAGATGCGTGTAAACTCAAGTACCTCACAGGCGCCGCTCCTATTATCTACGGAATTCCATTCTACCTCTAGACTCTGTTTTTCGATGTATGGTTGTATATCTAGTTTTGTACCTATATCACTGTCCCACTATCATGTCTCAGCTATCACTCACGGAAACGGAAACATCCTCGCGGCGCGTCCATATTAAGCGGGGCATTCACACTCACGTCTCGCAACATCATTGTCAAAGTTGCTTCGATGAATCGTGCTGCCGTCCCTATGTCGGACTCGTCTGCTAGAGCGGTTGATGTAAGAAGCTTTACGATGCACAGCCGCTTCCTTGCTCTCCATACGATTATCCATTGGCCACGCAGGTAGGACTCCGACTCTTGGAGATGCACTTTTTGCCCCTGTACAAGCATTTTCGAGCTCATTCAGAACACTGTGATCATATTAGTTGAATACACGCGAGCTGCCTCCGAGGTCACCGACCGTCTTAGGGAGAGGCGCGGGTATGTTTTCTGACATAGAGATTGACAATTTTCTGCCATTGAATGTTGCCACGGTACAGACCAGTAAGTAGCCGATTGTACGTGAGCTACTTCTTTGTGCATCGCTCATTCCCAGAGCACATTTTTGATAGCGAGTTCCGCACTTTGTCTGTTCGTTCGTTTTCGATAACCTCAGCGCCGTGCAATGCGCGATGGACGCCTCACTTTAGGCCTGGAAGTTCATGGCCAAGCGTATAAAAGATGAGGGCAAGGGCACTAGGAGGACTTCAGCATCGGTCGCAAGTCCCCTTTGCAGACAGATCCTCTAGCTCACCTCTCAGACACCATGTTTGCTCGTCGCACTCTAGTAGCACTCGCCCTCGCCGCCGCCATCTCCGCTTGTAACGGTGTTGCTGGTAAGCAGGGTATCGTCCTCATACTATCTCAAATATGCTTACTGGCACGATACTCGTAGTCTTGCCTCGCATGGCCGTCCCTGCTAATTGTGCCCGCGCGTACACCGTGGTTTCTGGCGACTCCTGCAATGCTATCTCGTTCAAGGAGAGCGTATCCTCGTGAGACCCTTTTATCTGGTGCTCGCATGTATGCCAAATACTTAGTCAATATACCAGGTTCCAATTGGCTCTAGTCAACAGCGCGATCATCGACCCCGCCTGCGACAATCTCTTCCCTGGCGAGGTTAGTGGGAGCGAAACGTCAAGGAAGCACTTACTCACAAGTTTTGTCTGTCTACAGGCCATCTGTCTTGGTCTTACCGGCCAAGATTGCGACACTGTTCGTGTGGTTGAGTCTGGTGATACCTGCCTGGCGATCGCCGCATGGGCTGGAATCCCCTTCAGTACTTTACTTGCTAACAACAAGAACGTCGATAACTCCTGCAGCAACTTAATTCCCGGGGAGGTGAGAGACTCACATAATATTTATCTGACTCCTGCTAATACGACCTTCCCAGGTTCTTTGCGTTGCCCCCAATGTGATCCCTTACTCGATGTAAGCTCCAGCATGGCTAGAGCAGATCATGAGCGTCCGTGAATGAATATAACACATTTGACTGGCTAAGAGATGTGGGTACGCATAACCACCAGAGCTGCCGTGAAGTAAGAATCTTCGCCACATGAGCGCTGAACATGTGGGCCGATTACGAGAGACAAATGCTCGAGAGTGGCACAAGGCTGTCAGTTCTCCCAGTTATTTCATGGTAAGGGCAGTCATTACCTTGTAGTCTGCGTCAGCAATCATATAAGTCGAATCGGATTGATAGAGTACTTACTTGGCCATAATATCCCCAGCACCTCATGCGATAAAAACACATGATTCGATGATTCAATTGTGATGAGGACTTACTGTAGGTGTACAGCAGTATACGTCAGTAATTAAGGACGGACTGGTATCGGACGTAGATCAACGAAACTTTAAGAGTATGTCTTAGCCCGGATTTTCAAGGCTATCGGGCTCGTTCAACATATTCCGGAGCACCTCAGTAATACGCTTATGAAGCCCTCCTGAGAGCATATCAGCGCGAGCAAGAAAAAGACTGCTTCGACATACGCACTCGCTCGATTAACAGCTTTCAAGTAGTCTTCATTAGCCTGAGTCATCTCTTCCTCGAGAGATTTCAGCCTCGTTGCCTAATGACCCGTAGTTAAGCTAGTGAAATGAGAAGTCTAATATCGTTGGTTTACCTGAACTTCTTCCGGCTCTGGGACAGGCAGGGCATTTATTAGGTACTCTACTTGCTTAGCCTTCACCATTAAGTCGTGAACGAGTTCCTTCTTGTTATCTGCAAAATCCCGAACGTGGAACAGCGTATCAACAACACGAAATAAGATACTCTTACCCTCGAACACATCCGGTGGGTCAACTTTCTCGGGATTACGTTGTTTGGTAATTGGCACCTCGGGGCTAACTTGTGCAAAGTTTGCCTTAGAGGTTAGATAGGCAACACTATTTGACATTATCGTAAGTAGCTACGGCCGTCCCATGGTGAGATGCTATATGCACATCTGAATTGTGCAAACGAAACTGACCTGTTGAATCTCATCTTGCAGTTGTGTGATGCGATCCATATGAGACAATTCCTGCAGCATGACGCTGCTTTCGCGAGCAGTCCTTTGCCAAAGCGACTGCGGTGGTGGTAGCACAAACGAAGTACAAAGAGGCCGCACTGGGACTCGAACTTCTCTCCCAGGGCGTCATTGCCATCACCGGCAAACTCCGACACATATAAGAGGGCGCTTCTCAGTCAGAGTTTTCTTTATGATTAACCCTCACCACGGCTTTCGTCTTTGTGGCAAAGCAACTCTTTCTGTTCTGCTACGACATGGCTGGGGTATGCTGGAGGGGGAAGAAGAATACTAGAGCTCAATTAAGCCGGAGCGCATCCTACCGTTGTGACCACCTCTCCGTATGGAAGGTCGGAATAGGAAGTGCTTGACTATGCGGCTCGTACATTTCTATCGTATCTTGTATATATTGGTGTTGAATACAGTAATCGTTTGACTAGCCCAAACCAGTTTTGACCATGCCACTAATGAATGGCTCGCTCAACGAGCAGCAATGTATTAACTCAATGACGACGTTCAGCTTGATATGTCCAGTTTACTCCCAGAATTCTTTCACCCTTTGTCAATCTAGCCATACCGCAGTGATCAATTTTTAGCTTGTAGGGCTTACTCTGCCTAGCAGGTACGAGCACTTGCAAACTTAAAGCACTTATCGAAGAACTAACCGACGGCGACATAATCAGGTACGAAAGATGTTTAGATTCCCTTTGCCTATTCTTCTCATATTATTCCACCTAGAATGTAGACAAGGCACCGGATGCTGAGGCTCTGTTTGACACTTATTCATGGATGTAGGCTATACGAAAGGCTACGAGCAAACGATTGTGACAACGGAGCCTTCGAAGTTTGAGCGAGGTGACTATGTAAACACGGCCAAATACTCAACTGCGGGCGCTATATCGTCGACATCAGCGGCCACACCGACTTCATTGCTTCCCAACAGCGATCCTCGATGCAAGGTAAGTAGCTAGTCAATCTCATGAGATGATACACTGAAAACTTATCTATGCTCCTACCAGCCACTTGTCTACTTCTCGGCCGTGAGTTCCATCGTATGCTTTGTTAACTTGGTGCTTATGCTGCAATATAAACTGACTTGACTGCCATAGTTGACTTTTGATAATATGCCAGTCAATGTCGATGTATACCATCTCATATTCCAGTTACTTCAAGACAACAGTGACACACTTGCTCTCGCGTCGACCTGCCATGCCCTACGACATTGCGGAGTGCGCTATGTGTGGCAGAGGACTATTCACTTGGACACGACGAACAAGCTGGTCTCTTTTTGTTTATTCATGGACAGAGATCCTGAGAGGCGATTCGGGCTACTCAAGAAATGCCTTAAATTTTCTGGAAGCGTCACGGCGTCGGACAGTCCCGCGACGAAGTTGAAACGCAATTTATCGCCTACATACTTGAACGCGCGACGTCACTTGAAGAACTCGAATTCTATGCCGCTTATCCTGTCGCAAGGCTACAACCCGCAATATTCGGAGCCCTTGGTAATCTGTGTGCGCTGAAGGAGCTCACACTATTTTCACTGGCCCTCGTTGTGCGAACAGTTCCTCTTGGCTCTTCCTCTCGGCAGCCTCACCAAAGTCACCTTGGAGGGTGATGCTAACCACTTCGGCGAAGAAAATACAATGCGCTACGAGCCATTGGCTGTTCTCCCTAGCTTCTACGAAACCCTCGAACAAGTCAGATCATTGGATACTTAGAATTACCACCCGGCCTGTGCATAACTTTTGAATGCCCACGGGTGTGGAGACTACACGTTGACCAGCAACAGAACATCAGGTCGTTGATACAGACTTTTCCGAACATACGGGAACTATACCTCGACATGTATTACTTAGACTGGGCTGCAGATGAAGATCGTCAAAGGAATATCGACGCACAGCTGTACCGACAGTGGGACCACCTGGAGTACTATGTCTCGGGCCGTACCGAAGAGCTGTATCTTTTGGGATTGAAAGGAACGGTCGGGATGCTCTCCATGCGTCAAGATGCATCGGGAGATCTTACAGGGGAAGTTATGCAGCTGGTGAAACCTGTGAAGCTTGCATTCCATCGATTCGACGAGGACTTTGAAAACACGCACTCGAAGAATACATTCGGGTATCCCTACTTCCAGGATCTGCTTTCCCCAATGTATCACAGCCTGTACGCGTTGAACCTCGAACTCTCGATATATATAACGGCGAGCCCACTTGAGGAGTGTCCAGGATCACTCCGTGCTTCTCTAGTACGTGTCATTCCAGAGGTCCTTTCGTCCCCCAAGGATCAGTACTGATCACTATCTAATTATTGACACGTAGGACGACCTTATCTTAGCCCTCAAGAACTGCCACTCTCTAGCCGAGCTGAAACTCGGGATGTGTCCATGTGGTCTCAAGGCAGTATCGCTGAAAAACTCGCGCAAAGATGAAGATTGGCCGGACGCCCTTGACGAGATTTATCCAGCCTGGCAGATGTTTACGCTCGTCGTTGTATGATGGCTGCGACCGCGCTCGAGGAGTTTGTATTCGAGGGACCTGCCGGTCGCGTAGGGGAGGAGGAGGTTTATAAATGGTACTGGCGCATTGACATGCCACCGGGTGGCAAGAGAACGATCCGCCGCACAGAAAGGTGAGACTGCTTTCAAGAATTGCATCGGAACTTCGGAAGACAAGCTGACTGCCCGTAAACGGCTCTAGACCGTCGGAGGATTTCTTCTTCGCTCATGAGAACGATAATCGTCAAGGATACAATGGTGATGTATTAGTTACCCTCGGACAGGTTGAAAGGCAGCATGGATCTGTTACGAGTAAGTAGTAGTAAGTACTGATACTTTGTACTTGGAATTCCGTATGCGGACTTTGCTGTCCCAATCTAAGTCCCTCAAGTTATAAGATTTGCGGACTAATCTTAGTACAGCTTCAACTCCAAGTTCAACTTCCAGCGTCGATTTCAGACATCCAATCGTTGATGGGCCATGGTCGTACAAACACAGCCAAACATGGTCTGCTGAGCTCTACACGTGGTGATCTAAATACTAGCGCCCCGAGGTTTCTGAGCGCTTACTCAGCTTGCCTCCTCCCGCCAAGTAGGACACTGTCTTTGCCTTTACATCTCGAATACACTCCTCTTTTCAGACAACTTTAGTGCAAGACATGGGTAATGATGGAGGAAGTATCCCAGATAGGCGGGACTTGGTGAAAACTAGACCAAAGGTGAGTATATGCATTGCTCAATTCAGCCACCGGCTCATGTGCTCGTAGGCAGAACAAGCGGACAAGGCTAATCAGACGAAAGCAAGGTGGTTCTTCTGCGCTCTGTCCAAGGTAGTTACAATGTCTATTTGCTTCAATTTTGGATCTAATTTGCTATTCAGCGGCCGTTGCAAGAGCCTATCGTGTCTTGTGCGCTAGGAAAGCTGTATAACAAGGACGCCATCATTGAATATCTGCTTGACAAATCTGCGTACGGTGACGGAGAGGATATATGCGGGCATATAAGATCATTAAAGGTGTGTTCTCGTCTGTCATTAATGTTGCGCACGATGGCTCATGCGACAAGTAGGATGTTAAGACTCTAAAGCTTACTCCTAATGCCGCATATACCAGAGGCCAGAGTGATGAGTCGACTGAGAGAGCGCAGTTTATCTGCCCTCTTAACTTGAAGGAAATGAACGGTTCACAGCCCTTTGTCTTCCTCTGGACCTGTGGCTGTGTATTCTCTCAGGCCGGCTTGCGCGCAGTATCAAGCACTCCACCTCCGAAGGACGACTCTGGTAAGCTGGAAGACGCCAAGGACACGGGCATCACAGACTCAGGTCCTCAGCTTGATATCTGTCCACAATGCGCGACGAAATACAACCGAGCCGAAGACGTCATGTTACTCAATCCTCCGGAGGAGCA
The DNA here is from genome assembly GCA_037039805.1 of Irpex sp. M6601. Lineage (NCBI taxonomy): Eukaryota > Fungi > Basidiomycota > Agaricomycetes > Polyporales > Irpicaceae > Irpex > Irpex sp. M6601. The sequence continues at coordinate 7,510 of JAXQGN010000258.1, read as the reverse complement.
CCTCAATGACCTAATTGTCGCTATGTACAAGAGGCGTGCATCCGAGCCGGTGAAGGCGAAAGGGAAGAAACGTAAGGGTGCAGTCGCTACATCTGACTCCGTGGAGCCTCCGACCAAGAAGAAGAATGCTTCTGGGTCGCCTGCGCCAACCATCAACCCTAACATGGCTTCAGCGAGCAGAGCCGTCGCTAGTAGCCTGGCACAGGAAGAGGCGAAGCGGAAGGCGAACATGAGCGATGCCGTGAAATCGTTATATGGCCCCAAGGATGGTGTCAAGAAGAAACAGACCTTCATGACCATGAACACATTTACACGAGTGAGTTGTCGACATCGTCTGAGGCGATCAAGTGCTGACGAAACCAACCAGTACGCCTAATTTTCTTTTCGATCAAGCCGTTGTGTAGCATATTATTGGATCTGTATTATACTTGCTCTTTTTCACTAAGTTTGACTATGGGATACGCCCGAGCTTCAACAATATTCCGTTACCGTTCGGATCCAAACTCTGTCTGGTGGTCTCAGGTATGGCATTTTCCTCCTCTACCGACGGTCGACGTCACTAAAGCGTGCACTAGATCCTTATTGAGAGCAGGTCGCTATGCAAACCACCGTCAATCATATATTGGAGTCTTTATATGTATCAAGTTACACAATTCACACAAGCAGCGCGAAGGTGCTATCCATCCATCTTCAATACATGCGCTCAATCAATTGGGGACCTTTTACACACATTCATGTAAGATGGCCCTCTCTCCTCTCTCTACCAGCTCGCTCAGCGGTGATCTCAATCCATATTGTTCCGAAGCTAACTCCGGACTTTACTTGCGGAGACACATTTGACGCACGGCCGGTCTCGGAAAGTCCATACACATTCCTCGAAACATTGAGAGCGGCCAGTGCTTCGTCCGTATCCGTAAATTCCTGCGCATATCAGCCAATGCACAGTCATCCTTATACATGTTCCAGCGTGCTGAGGTGTTAGCGCGGTTGACTGTATTGCGGAGGAGCATAATCCACGATACCAAGATACAACCACCGGCACTCGCAGACTCCAACGTATCATTCCGTGACTGGCCACGAACATGAATTCATTCAAACCATGCTTCGGCTACACGGTGCCCCTCTCCCGTCATTGTCCTGGTTTCGCCTTACTTACTAAAGTCTCTTTCATTTGATGTGTTTAGAATGTTAAGCGTGCAGCGTGAAATTCAGACTCAGATAAGGCCTTCCGAGCTGCCTTCAACACTATCTGCAGCCGCACTTATGTGCAATGACATACCGGTGATTTCTTTGTTCCGCCAGTCGGTGTTCATTATCATACACGCCCTCGAGTACGGCCCAGTATATATAACCACCTATACCTTGGGCATACCGTAGCTCAGCAAAGCACTTCACACCCGTCAAATCTCACATCCTCATACTACCATGGCTGTTACTGACGCGGTTATCCTTCCCCGCTGCCGCACAATCATCATGGACATCGGAGACGTTCTAGTCACCATGTCCCTCAACACCACCACTACCATTCCTCCGAAAACCCTCCGCGCCATCCTTTCCTCTCCTACCTGGGCTGCATACGAGTGTGGCAGACTGACCGAGTCAGAATGCTACCACCTTGTCGCTGAAGAATATGCGCTTGGTGTGGAAGAGGTTACCCGTGCCTTCAACCAAGACGTCCGCGGCTCCATCACACTCAATCAACCACTCTTCGCCTTCCTTCGTCAGCTCAAAGGCGAGCTTGGCCCTTCCCTTCGACTTTGTGTGATGTCCAACATCTCCCAGTCAGACATCGACCTCATAGCCGCGAAACACCCCAAAGAATGGTCACTCTTTGACGACCTCTTCCCCTCCTGCAGGGTGGGCGTCCGAAAGCCGAGCCTCAGCTACTATCAGCAGGTACTACAAATCATAGGTGGCGACCCTAAGGATACCGTGTTCGTCGACGACAAGGCGGAGCATGTCTTGGTCGCACAATCCTTTGGAATGCGTGGCGTTGTTTATAACCAGCTGGAGGACTTCCGTAGAGCGATCCGCTCTCTTACGTGCGATCCTATCCGGAGGGGCATCGAATTCCTGGGTACTCATACGCGTGGGTTCGACTTTGCGGCATCAGGCATGTTGGGCTTCATAGATGGCCTCACCCTCTTACTAGCTCAAGACGGCCTCAAGGAAAGGTGAGGAGTTTCCTAGTCATAATGAACGGCCACTAATTGTTGCTATCACTTATCAGAGGCTTCGTAGGTCCTACGAATCTATCACACCAACATCAAATTCCATTGCCGTCTGGTCCGTCTTTAAACTTTATCGTGCCAATTTCAGTCCTCACGGATGTGTCATTTCCTAGCGTCATTGGCGAATGTGGACACAACTGCTCTCATGCTGTTCCATGAAGCGCAACAGCAAGATCAGAAATTCCTGCACGCCACTTTGGACGCAATTCTCGAGCATCGTGACGACGACGGGATCATCCGAGTGCGTTCCATAGATCTTATGCCACTCATGGAACTAATATGATGTTATTCACAGACTTTCGTTGACACACGATGCGGAAGGCTAGATCCAGTCATCTGCGCCAATGTACTGGCCTTATTCCACTTGCATGGACGCGGCTCACAGCTTAAGGACACGGAGACTTGGGTCTGTAACACATTGAGACATCGCAGTTACCTCGACGGTACACGCTACTACCCATTGCCTGAATCTTTCCTCTACTCCGTCAGCCGTCTCATCAAAGTCTGCCAAGACGGAGCCCTTAGGAAGGTCCTAGAGCCATTTCTCAAGGAGCGACTCCAAGAGCGCATCGGACTACCCTCAGACATATCTGCGCTGACCCTACGCATTGTTGCATGCGCTGCCGTCGGCATTTCACCTGCCACGGACGTTCAACAGCTGCTGTCCTTGCAGCTGGAGGATGGCTCTTGGACATCTCGGAAGATTGATCCGTCGGCTTCGAACATAGGGGGTCGGTGCATTGCGACTGCATTGGCTCTCAAAGCCGTCGGTACCGTCGTCGAGAGTAGTTCAAGTTCGTAGTTCATCCTATTGATTCCGCCCTGAGTCTCCTGATTACCTTTCACGAAAGCGTCATAGAGTAGATTAAAGTTATCAGCGCTTACGCAATAATACCTCATTATCCAACCAAAAGAGTCCGATCACTCCGAATCATCATGGGACTTGTTCCGAAAGTTGCCATATTCTGCATGGTCTGTTTCTGTTTGCGCAGTTCCTCTTTTCATCTCATCGCTCATCCTTGCTGTGCTTTGTGGGGAAGCTGTGGCTGGGAAGTTGCGGACGGCACCGCCAAGCTAAGAAGCCGGAATACGCCTCGGGTCCGGGCACGAGGGCATTGTGGCGTTATGTACCGCCGGCAAAGCTATTCTTGTGTGGGATAGAACAAGGATAGAACGGCGGAAATCGCCTTTTGGAGCAGTTCTTCCCGCGCCTCGACCCCCTTGGGGATTCTAGCGTGACCGTGTCCATTGGGAACGGAAGCCTGGAGCTGCTTGTCCTTGTGACCAGGCGATGCGCTGATCCCGTGTTTATTTACCCTTCGCCTCCTTCTCTTTCAACCACCACCACCTCCCACAACACGATGACGACCACAAGAAATCCCGCCCACGGTTGCCCGGGTCATGTCCACTTCGACGACGAATGCGTTCTTATACCCGACCCCGTAGCGCAGTCGCGCATGCCTCATCTCGTCAAGAAATCTTACTCTCTTCCTCTTTGGAAGAAGAGATCTGGCTCCCAGCAGCCTTCTAGCGACGGGGAGCAAGACTGTGCCATAGCCGCCAGTCCTCCCAAAGACACTATGACGATCACTGTCCCCCTTCCGAGGTCCGTTCTCAGTTCTACTTGAACATACTATACCTACTATAACTCTCGTGAAACAGTTTCGCAAGGTCTCGCTCCCCCACGCGGAGCGAGTACCAGCACCAGCCCCTCGTCTCATGCATGGTTCACGGAGACCACCATCGCCAGAGGCAGCACGTCAGACGGCCCTCATTACCCCTCCCCTCTCGTCAAGAGGCCGTGATCGTCCCTCTTCGTCCTTGCTGCGCAGAGTGCTACCACATCACGGAAGAATGCTTGAAGGAAGGCGACGACTGGCAGGAGAAGTTCACACGGGGCGCTCGCAGGCGCAGGAACTCCAGCGCCGACGCCTGCCAACATCGCCATGTCCAGCGCCATAGGACCGTTCGCGATGATCTACCAGGCTTTGGCGCGATCGTCTCTGTCGACGAGGTCGACAGGCGGCATGGCATCAGCAGGACGGCGGCCACTGCTAGCGCGCTCAACCCCGACGATTCAGACGAGGAAGCTCTGGCACCGTCGCTCTCACGTACAAAAGTGTCTGACACTGCGCTGACACCACCGCCTGCTGCGATCGGAGAAGTCGAAGAGGAAGAGGAAGAAGATGATGAATTCCCTTTCCCGCTCACGAGCGCATCGACTTCTTGTGCACCGCTCACGGTCGAAGATCACTCCCACGCTCCTTCTTCACCTGTGCTCTCCGACGCTCTCGCCGACGCATGTCAACTCTCACAACATTTGGAGAGCCAGACCACCGAGCACGGAGACGACGAAACCATTCGGAATCGTGAGACTGTGTACTACACGCCTGACAGCTCTCCGATGCTCGAATCAGACGAGCCATCCCTCATCTACTCTTCGCCTTCCCTTTCAACCGACAAGGAAGACACAGTCGTGATTGACACTCCGAAGACTCCGCCGCAGACGAGTGCCATCCCCATAACCGGGACGTCTGCCCACCACAAGGCGTGGTATTCAGACTTCACGCTATCCACGCTCGACATCCTACACGACTCATCCGACCTCAACCGCACTCGATCACGCTATAGCACTAGCACCGCGAGCCCTGAGTTGACGGATTATGTGCCGACGCTGGTGGCTTCGACTTCACCACGGAAACGAAACTTCCTACAGAGTCTTCCCAGTCCGAGTTCCTTCTTGAAGGTCGGTACGGACGTACTGAAGGGGATGGCTGCGCCAGGCACGATGTCCGGTGCTTGTGTGTAAACCTCGGTCTCTTGGCCTTCCCTGCATCCCTCTCTTCCCTTGCTGTCCTCCTTTTCCTTTACTCAAAGCGTCGTTTCTCCTCGGGCTCCTACGTGCTACTGTTGTACCATATCATCAACTATCATTCCCACTGCATTTCCTGTACCTTCTTAACTATACCCTCCGCACATCCAGCTTCTGTTTTTTCTCACCGTCATTTCCCTCCCTTTATTCCCCATCACATCTCCCAATGTCAAATCACCATCCATGTCACACTACCGGCTTCACCGCGGCTCTCGGCCTCATTGCAACCCAAAATTGGCCATGCCTTCTGGCATCGATTCTGTACTATGTATGTATACTGATTCTAATCTGTTCTGTGTACTCTACTTCCTCTTTCGCCTTGCTGATGTGTACCTGGATCTCGAATGTGCCTGTCTACTGTGCGCGTGTATTATGTATGCACTATAGTCGTAGTGTTTCCGATGCCTGTCTTGCTTTTGCCGTCGCAGAAGTAAGGCGGGCTGTCGAGTCTTTCAGCAAGCATGCTTTCAAAACCAATTTATTGCCTGTGGACTGTGAACGTGATGTGTATGTACGACTCGTGTCTACTAGTCGGTAGCCGGGAAGAGACTATGCCACGCATCGATTCTGAATACGACTGCTCTTGATACTCGTTGAGTTTGCTATCGAGGCTCGGACTCTACACACTGACTACATATGTACGCTATGGATAGTTATGCAGTGAAGTCCTCGAACTCATCTATTAACAATCATAAGCGTCCGTATCAACCGAAAAGCTACATTTGTCGTCCGATCTGTATGACGGTCTGGCGAGTTGAACCAGCAGTAGCACTGTAGCGGGATAGGACGATTGTCAACGCATGGTTTCTTGGAAAGTGGGATGCTTACCTTTCCAGTTCGTCTCCGGCGCTGTGAGCGTGAATGATTCCATAGTATGATCTCCGAGTATTGCTGTGTATCGGGAGTTGCGTTATTCAGCTGCAGTATTTACAGTTTATCGGCAAGTGGCCAGTGTGGTCGGAGGTATGATGTTGGACACGGAACCTACAAAGCTGAAACTGGCGTAGTGAGGTGGGTTCCTGGCTTCTTGAAGATCTATGAGGTTTTTGAGCTTCTGAGATGTTCGGAAGGAGGATGTTAGCCTCGTCAAAGGTATGGATAGGTGGTTAGACGATATCCTGCCTGAAAGATTGAAGGAAAGTGTCAAATTGCATGGATAGGTGTCAATAAGCGACTGCCATGGCCGTCAGTACTGCCCAACTGCCTGTCGTTGTTGTAAAGCGAAATGCCTCATAGTGCCGTGCCGAAGTTTCCTAGAACTCGTCTCCAGGCGAGTTCCCGACCAGGTCGCCGTCATTCTAGCACGGTGGCATTGCAAACAAGTTGGTCTGTCTCCACGTGGATTCCAAACGTCTCGATGGCGGCCGACCGAGAGACAGCTTCCGCACCCGCCACATTCTTCCTGTGAGACATTCATGATCATCAGAAAATAATATGTATCAATGTCAGAAAATGGTAACCCTTTCTGGCCATGTCTTACCAGCAAAGTTGGAGGCTAGCGGCGAGCACTGCGAGGACACTCTTCGGCGTGTCACTAGCAGCATACGGCGGTCTTTCAGGAGTAAACTGCATATGATCGGTCGTCAACTGTTCTCGACAACGAGATTAATTCATGTAAGAGGTGACGGTTCCTTACCACAGAACAATGCGAAACTTCGGACCAACATGAGCGTCGGGGGAATCGAGTATCAGAATTTCTGGAATTGTTGTATGAATTCGTGATAGACTAGCCAGGTACACTACAGTATGTAATAAGATGTAATAAGGTGATAAGCTATCGAGTGAATGAAGGGTAGCGAGGGAAATGAATAATATTGGGGCTGGTCAATTCTTGTGGATGCGAGTGATGCAAATGATAGGCGCAGGAAAAGATAACATGTAGTTACGTCGCCTTTGCCGCAACCCTACAATAGGAGTGGAATAATCGCTTGGGAGCACGTGGCAAGATACCTCGCTCTGAGGCGTAATAAGACATAGATTGTAACTATCAAGTATCAAGAACATCATCGGTACTCGTTCTGTAGTATATGCGATGGTATGCGTGATGGTGCTTTGAGTGGGTTAACACGAAGAGCGGTGAATGCGACCAGCGCGCTGCCTAGCTTAGGAACACCTACTGCAGGGTTTGACCAAATATTATTTAAATGCGACTGTCCAGCGCCCATCACGAGTCGACTTGACCTGACCTGAACTGACCCAGCGGCCATCAGAGGTAAGCGAGCCTGAAAGAAAGTCTCACCCGCGGTCGCAACCCTCCTCACCACCGCCGCCGCCGTCGTTTCCACCCTTATTCCTTTCTTTCTTTCCTTTCACCACCATCCCGCCCCCCGCCTCCGCTGTAGCCATGGGCGCATGCATGTCTTCAGGTCCGATCGAGGTCTCAGAGGAGGACAAGAGGCTGCACAGA
>JAXQGN010000257.1:0-34233 GCA_037039805.1 Irpex sp. M6601 | reverse complement strand
CACAAAGCACAACACAAAGAACCCAATAATCCCAATCAACACCTCCAGTCCCACACTCAACTTCTTCCCTCCCGTCGTCTCCGTCTTCCCCGTCGACCCACCACTGCTCGTCCCACTCCCGCCCCCGCCACCCCCACTCGACTGGTCCTCCCCCGTCGTCAACGGCTGATTCAGCACTCTCACAGTATGGAACTCGTCCAGCGCCTTGCTCGGGTCCGTCAATCCCAATAAGCCTAGCCTTGGATGCGTCACGGAGCGAGATTGACTGGCGTTGGGGAAGATGCCGTGCGCGTCGGGGGCGTCGTAGGCCATGACGGTGTATGCGCTGCGCATGAAGGGCACGCCGAGGATGACGTCGCCGACGTCTGCGACTGTTGAGCCGGCGGGGTAGGCTTGGATCATGCCCATGCAGTTTCCGGCGGCGCCGACGGTGAGGTCTAGGGGGTGGAGGGGTATGGCGGTTCGGTCGTCGAGGGTGACGGTCATGTTGAGGGGTTGGGTGCAGGAGACGTAGTCTATGGGATCGAGTTAGCCACTTGCACGTGCATATATTCAGTGAAGGTCAGGATCTGGCACTTACATTGGCCGTCGCTTCCAGGACCGACACCAAGCGCACCATACAGCGCGTTCGCCACCGTTCGACTCGTCAGAATAACAGGCATCCCAGAGTCAATAATGGCAGTCGGCAGCGACTGGACATTCTTCGCACTCTTCCCAATATCCACCACCTTCTCCGCCCCATCAACCCACACGCTGATGCTACTTAACTGAGCTTGCCAAAAGTACGGCACAGTGTTTGCAGGGTTCGAGAGGTTGTCGTACTCCACTTGACTTGGATCACTGACAAGCTCCGGTGGGTGTTTGCCAATACCAAGCTGGGACTTCGTGCCGCCCCCGTTATCTTCTGGTCGAGCGAGCGAGAGGGAAAGAAATCGTGCGGATGGGGCGGTGGAGGCGGGGGTCATGCTGAAGAGGTTGGAAGCGAAGACAGCGCCGTCCGGTGCGTTGCCTGTTGTTGGGGGCACACAACTTGCGATGACGGAGTTGGCGGGTAGAGCTATTCCTAGGACACCGTTGAAGTCAGTGGACAGTGGCTCATCGTCTACTGTATATGCGGCAGCTGCGAAGTTCAAGCAAGGTTTGATGGTGAGTTTGCCGGTGGTTGTCACGAGATGAACTCAGAGGACGCACCTACTGCTTGTGTGTCAACGGTGTACCCGCCTATGTCGACCTGATCCCATACAATAGGACCGACAGCTTCACCCTCGACGTACATGATCTGGAAAGTCTGACCAGTTGGCTTTGCATGTGATGGATCGTAGAGGTTTCCGCCAGTTGCCTTGCAAGCAGACGAGCCGCATGAGTTGGACGCTAACCACTGAAAACGCTCATAAATTGGCATATTTTGTTGTAAAGGCACCGTGCGCTACTCACTAGATCGGATGATCCTGAATCTACCTGCACCGAGAGCACCTGGGTCTGGACGGACGTACCCACTTGGATAGGTAGCGTATAGATACTATCAGAGCACAGGAATCAGAATGGGTCAGTAAGTTGGCAGGACACAGCCGCAGGGGGATGGCGCGGTTTGAACGGTTCGGGACAACAAGACCGTGTGCGAGAACATATGGAGGGGGCATATGGCATCACAACGCGAACAGAGTCCGTGAAGATGGAGGGTATCAAGTGCATGGAGTACTCACGTTTCGTACGACGACGCCTGTATCATGGTCAATGGCAAGACTACTCCATCTTCTCCTGCGGGGCGGGTGGTCGTGCTAGCGTCTGCACGCCTCACGAGCCTGTAACCGGCGGGATCTATAGCGCGACCTTTTCCTTTCCAACTTCGAGCATACTTTGAGTTTGCTAGACAAGAGCTCATTCCGTCGGGAGAAGCCTAGGCAGAGGTCCTGACCTGGAGGAAGGGGGGGGCAGCCCGGGGTAGATGGAAATGGCGTGTACAGTACTTTTCAGAGGTCGTCCCAGTTAGTTGGAGGTCGTAGCGTACTTGTTGTAAATAGAATAAAGTAGGAATGGGTGATGGTGGTGGTCGGAATGAAAGGAGAGTGAGATAGGATTTGGCGTGCTATATCATTGCCCGAACCGGTGTTAAATGAGGGGTGTGGATAGAGGAGGAACAGACCGAGCAGAGGCCCTGCCTCTCGACGCCCTAACAAACCACATCCCATTCAAAACAGCCGCCCAGCCCTCGGACGCCAATCACTCAACCAGATCTAGATCGCATGTCGGCCCTTCCCCGCAAACATGCCACAACAACGGGCGAGGTTAATTCTGACCGTCGCGTGTCCGATGCGCTGTCCCGCCCATCGTCACCGACGCTCGCGCTGTCTTCCAGCACGTCCAGCGTCCACAGACGAGCAAAGTCGAGGTCGAAGGCGGTGTCAAAACACGGTAATTGGACATGGCTCAATGCTGGCATGATGCTAGGCCGCATTCGCTTTGTCTTGGCGGCTCACTTTCACGGCACGGGTAGTTCTCTCCGTGCCGACGGCGAATCCTCTCCAAACCTATTTTCGGAAACTTTTCAAGAACGACGACCTGCTTCACCTCCACCGTCCCTCTACCAAGTTCAAAAATCGTAAATCGCCTCGCATTCTGACTTTTGACTGACAAGGTACACAGGCAGTGCGTCTATCAGGCACGTCGAGTCATCTCCCACGAGCATCTCGTGCACAGTAAACCTCAGATCCGATCACGACCGTCTAACAAAGCTCGTCGCGACAAAGTTGACACTTGTACTGGTCCCTACCGCCGAATCATACTTGGTACGTTCCCCAGAATACTCTCAACACCACCTTTCACCACCTCGCACAGCCTAAACCCAGCTTCTCGCTCACCCTTGTCTCTCCAGCCATCTTCGGCCACCGTTCCCCACTCACTGATGGCTACCTCCCGGTGTACGAGCACCGTATCGTTCATAGCCCTGAAGATCAGCCCTATATGAACCACCAATGTGTACTGTATTGTAAGTGAGCTCTACGACGAGATTTAACCGCGACAACCACGGCATGTTGCTCACCGCTATTGATCACACTGCCTCAAGGAGAAACCAGCTTGTTTCTGCGATGTTGACTGGGAGATAAGGAAAATTAAGTACGGCGTATCGATGGATCTTCGTTCACCTCAATCTGTGCTCGTCAGCGTCCAGCGTCCAGCGGTGATCCCAACACTCAATCTTTGTTATCACATCAGCGCAGAACTCACGCATTGTGTTCTCAGAGCAGCGCTACCTTCCTTTGTCGCCAAACCTTTGAGCAGTGGAAGACGCACGCTCACCAGTGTGACTCGACGCCGTCGGTACTGTAACACGAACCTCGCACCGACAAAAAAACAACCCCCGACGTTCCACGGACCTGACACAAACCTTACAAATCCCCAGCGGCCAAACTTTCCCGACGCCCAGCACGCCATATCCAACTCCCTCAAGCTCTCGCAACGCATTCTCCAACAGTGATGCATAGTGATGAGACATCAGTGCTACGGCGAGCTAGGTGGAGTGCGATCGGAGCACGTATGAATCCGACCCGGCTCGCCGACTGATAGTGTGTAAGCGAGGTGAGGTGGTAAGCCTCGGGAGGGTATGATAGTGCTGAGTGGTTTGGTAGGTAGATGTATGATTACACGTGCTAGATACACAAATATAGATATACTTTAAGATGCTCCTGATTTTCAGCTTCCAGTTCGAGTCTGTTTGACGACGACGGGTAGTATACCTTCTCAGACGCATCAGTAAAACAGGTTAGAAAGGTTGTGATTGAGATGAAGTGCATACCTCCTGTGGGTAGAGGGTATCGTGGACGCCCCATCGCTGCGAGGAACCCGTTGATGATGCCTCCGTGAGCGACGATGGAGATGTCTGACGGTGCGATCGGTCAGTCACTAATCACACACCAGCATACCGCCTACACCAAAGAAACACAAAACCACAGAGCGACGAATAAGTAACAACAAAGTAAGGAATGAGCTTACACGCATCCTGAGCATTATCCTCCCGAAAACACACATCCAGCACGCTCAACGCACGAGCAGCGACGTGCGCCTTCGACTCCCTCGTCTCAGCAGTCCACAGCGGATCTTCTTCTTCGAAGCCCGGTTCGAACGTGTAGGTTGGAGACGGGTATACAGAGCGGAGATGTGAGAGGGAGGACCGTTTGTCGCATGTGTGTTCGCCGTATTCTTCACGGCAGTTCTACAAATATACACCACCAGTCTGAGTAAGTGCTGTCACAATTCCAACATCAAGCTCGCTAGAATAGATGAGAAGATACCTCAAGTATAGTAACGCTCGCCCCGTCCTCCGCAAACACCGTCTTCCAAGTATCCAACGCCCTCTTCAAAGGACTCACATAGTGTCGCGTAGGAACCGGAATACCAAACGGTATCTCCTTCTGCCATGCTCTACGTGCGTCGCGGGCTTGTTCGATACCTGCTGGTGTGAGAAGGGGATCGGGGCCCCAGGTTATTGTGTCGTCGCCGTTTAGTTTCGACCAATGACTGTAGGGTAGTAGGTAGTAGTGTTGTGATTATGGTTAGTAGGGTGTAATGTAAGTGTGAGAGGATTGGGGGAGTACGCACTCGTCCCAGGCCTAGGGAGGTATAAGCCGTGTACGTCTACTAATGCCTCGAATGAGAGAGCACTCGATGACTTACTTGCGTGCCGTACTTTGCCTCTCCGACGTTATCTACGCATCCGATCAGTACACATACGATCCTCAATGCACTCTTGAGCCGGACGAGAAAACATGGATGGGAGCTGCAACTTACGCCATCCCTGCCCATGTCTTCCTAGGAAGAACACCTTGTACGTCTCCCCGTTCTCTGCGCCTTGGACGTTCAGCTGCTGTATCTTGATCTTGAACCTGTCCCAGCGTTCAGTTGACGAGTCGATCAGGCCGAAACGGTCTGGGAGCTTTAGATTTGTGATAGGCCACAAAGATCGGTGGGCGAGATTAAGTGAGTAAGATGAACGATATTGGGAAGAGAAAGCTCGAGAGGAATGCGTACAGCACCGATTTGTGATGCAATCGCCGAAGGGTGGTCTTGCAGGAAGAACCCTGGTACTGTCTAAAGACTAGGCATTAGTACTATTTAGTCTCAAAGCTCACATAAATGACCTTTTACGTACTGTGTATGTTACTGGCATTCTGATAAGTCAGTTTCGCCGATGGTGGTCGCGCTCTGCAACCTATGATTGGGAGACGATCATGTGACCACATATAAGAACGCGGTTCGGCGAGCCTTGGCGTCCGAGTCGGCGTCACTGCAGCTCTTGAAGTTGCCAGCTACCACCAGCTTCAAAGTTTTGTGCTATGTCTCGAAGATCTCAAAGGCTGAAGGGGCTATCTAAGAGTAATGTGCATCAGGTAATATCTGATGAGCCTGAATCAACCGCGAAGTTGAAGGCCGTGCGCAAGCCGACGAGACGCTCCATCAAGAGGATGCAAGGCAAGCCAGGGCAGATGATGGACATGCCCTTAGAAGTTATTCTTGAAGTAAGAAGTTTCTGCGTACTGTTATCAGAGTTTGACTCACTGTCCGTTCTGCGTGTATAGATTTGTGGCCATCTTCTCCCTAAAGACCTCCTCAATCTGTCTCGGATATCCAAGAGCTTCCGCTCCCTCCTCATGAGTCGTAGATCCCAGAACATATGGAAGGCTGTCTGCTCAAACCTACCTGGCCTTCCACCTTGCCCTCCCGACCTTACTGAACCTGCTTACATCAATCTCATGTTCGACACCCATTGTCATGTAAGCTCATGCTTCAATGGAGGTAATATGTGTGACGTATGCTGAATAGCTTTTACAATTATTCAGAGTTGTTTGAAGAAGAATTGCGATAGGGTACACTTGCTCTGGAAGGCACGATTGTGCGAATCTTGCCGCAACAGCCCAGACGTAATAGTGAAGATAACCAGCGAGTTCCAGCTTCAATTCAGCCAAATGTTAGGGTCACCGTCACATACAATCTTTGATGTACTTCCGGTCGGTATGTACAGCGTGCCATCTACGTGTGACCGTATCTGATGCATCCATCGCAAAGATTATAATTTGTTATATAAGCCGCAAGTCGATGCATTTGTCAAGCTACTGAATAGAACGCCAGCAGAAGAACGCACCGAATTTCTAAATGCGAGGCAAAGGTTTATCTCGAATATGGGAAAGGTGAGTTTTGTGCCTAGACAAAAAGGTGTTCTGACCCTTCAATGAACTACGCACAGCACAATCGATTGCTGGCGAAATGGCGTGAGTCTGAAAAGGTTGCGCGACAAGAGGAATTGAATAGGAGAAGGAAAGAACGGCAGGAAGCGTAAATCTAGTCATCTCTTCCGCGTGGTTTCGTCATCTGACAGTTTCCCAGGATACTCGAAAAACTGAAGGAAGAGGGCTGGAAAGAGGAGGTCGACTACATGGACCAGATTCCCTCTGTATGGGAAGAGTTCAAGTTACTGCCCCACCTGCGCACGTCGCAGGCACTGAGCACAAGAAGTGAGTTGATTTCGCGGTTGTTCTATAGGCTTGTCCCACTAACCCTGTACAGTCTGGGCGAATATAAAGGGAGACCTTACCATGTTCATGCAGAAACTCAGAGACACGCGAATTGCCGAAACGCGAAAATGAACTGCGAGGGAAAGCCACTAGTACTGTTGTTCAACTGACCGCGGGATTACAGTAACGACCTTGATTCTCATCGCCCTGTGCGGCGACAAGCAAGTACTACCATCCTGGCAAGTCTTAGTACTCATAAGAGCGCTAGCAGACTCGAAGTCCTAACATTTGAGGGAATTGGAGAGATAGAATCGCTCTTGACGGCTCACGTCGCATGGATCACGCGCAGTACGAAGGGCTTTCAATCGAGGCTGATGTTTGGATTCAGGCAAGAGAGCTGGCAAACTCCTTAAGACAGAGCATATAAGTAGGAGGACATACGGATCTGTGCAAGGCGATCATCATTCTGCTCCGACCACTACGAGACATTATCTGGCAGAAGTTTAAGCAGAGGCTAGAAAACCCCGGCTGTTCAGCGAGGCGTAGCAGATGCTTGAACCACACTTGTAGATCATCAAGAACGTGTTCATGATGTACTCGTGGTGTATCCTCTGGTCACGACTTTCATACAAATCAGCTGAGGTTGCACCACGAATGAGAATCGAAAGCGATGAATTTTCTGTCACCGATTACATAGATAGGTATCTAGTGCTCCAACCGACTATGCACACAAACAAGGACGTAGAGTTTAGGGCGAGGCAGAAGGAGGAGGGACTTCAGGGACGTGTGCACCCAAGTTATCGGGGAGTGCGAGGGTCGGATCTGTCTGGGTGCTCAACAAACGACCACCAAACAGCACGGGGCCGTTCTCTGCGCGGAATGAGGCAATGCGCTTCTCGACTTCGGGACGGAAGTGGCGCATGAGACCTTGGATGGGCCAGGCAGCGGCGTCACCGAGGGCACAAATCGTGCGACCTTCGATTTGTTTGCTGTAAATTGTGAGATGTGAGCGACCGGTTGTATATGAGATGCGCGACACTACATACGTTAGCTCGAGCAGCATATCGATCTCTCGCTGGTGGCCTCTTCCCTCCACGAAGCGGTCCATCATGTTCATCATCCAAGTGGTACCTTCTCTGCAAGGCGTGCACTGTCCGCAAGACTCGTGCTTGTAAAACTATATGTATGACGAGATCAGCACTCCACAAATTGCGTGAAAAGCAAACAAAATACATACGTGAGCGAATCGGGCGATGGCCTTGACAATGTCAGTGCTCTTGTTCATGACAATGACAGCGCCTGTGCCAAGACCAGACTGCGCGTCCTTCAAGGAGTCGTAGTCCATACTACAAGGAGGTTAGAGTTGATAAAAGAAAAGTCGGTAATATGGACTTACAGAACTTCACCACATTGCTTAATTGGCAGTACCGGCACTGAGCTACCACCGGGTATAATACCGAGCAAGTTATCCCAGCCGCCAATAACACCACCGCAATGCTTCTCGATGAGGTCCTTCAGAGGGATACTCATCTCTTCTTCGACGACACAGGGGTTGTTGACGTGACCACTGATACAGAAAAGCTTGGTGCCCTGATTCCTGGCACGGCCAAACGACGCAAACCAGGGGGCACCACGTCTGACGATAGTTGGGGCTACAGCAACTGTCTCGACATTCGCCACCGTAGTTGGGCAGCCGAACAGACCAACGTCGGCCGGGAACGGAGGCTTCAGACGCGGCTTACCCTGCTTGCCCTCCAAACTCTCGATCAAAGCCGTCTCCTCTCCGCAAATGTACGCTCCGGCACCACGATGCAGATATACATCGAACTTGTAACCCGAGCCGCATGCGTTTTCACCGAGGAATCCAGCCTTGTATGCCTCGTTGATGGCCTGCTGAACGTGAGATGCCTCCTGGTAGAACTCTCCACGAATGTAGATATAGGCGGCACTGGCATTCATGGCACGACCAGCGACCAGACATCCTTCAACGAGCTTGTGGGGGTCTCCACGCATGATCTCTCGATCCTTGCAAGTGCCTGGTTCTCCCTCGTCGGCGTTAACAACAAGATATCTTGGTCGAGGGTCCTTCTCCCATCCAGGCTTGTTCATGAAACTCCACTTGAGGCCACTGGGGAAGCCAGCACCACCACGACCACGAAGTCCAGAGTCCTTTATGGTCTGAATAATCCAGGAGTCGCCTTTGAGAATGATATCCTTCGTCTTGTGCCAGTCTCCTCGAGACTGCAGGCAACCCCAAGATGAGCGACCCCTGCAAACATGACCCCTCAGCGAAATGGTGAACGCACCTGTGCACCCTTAATTCCGTGGTCATGTCTGCAATATGCGTTGGTGAAGATACGGTCCTGATCCTTCAAACCTCCGTAGTGACGAACAGGTGGATCTTGCACCGTCGCAAATGAGCGACGCAGCTTCGCCCTGAAGGGCCGCGAGATTTCTGTATAGAGTACGCATCAGACGGCTGAGCAGACAATATTTGTGAGCGAGCTGGACGTACGAGTCGCTTTCGACGACGCCCTGAACATCGTCGTGGTCGGTGAGTAAGGAGCTTTGAAGGGCGGTCGGTTCGGGGCTTGCGGGATTGGCCGGGAAGCGGCACGTCTCTCTTTGGAAACCGAACCGATGCGATTTGTAGTTCAGGCGCTTGTATAATCCTGCACTCATGATTCGTCCAATCCATTATCTAGATCTGATCAAGTACTCAATATTCAACGTTGAACTGTGAGGATAAGTAGCTAATGCTTCATGCATAATAATGAAGACCAAATGCGAGAGCGTCAAGTATCTGCTCATCAAGGGCATCACAATCATATCGGATAGGTAGCGGTACATTGGCATTGGAATGCAGTAACTACTACTAACTATAGTTCATTGGTAACTTCGTAAACAGCTCGTAACTGTACATCAACGAAACCGTATCACCAGTACCTCAACTAATCATATAGGTCGCTCCATAGGTTGCTCTCCGACCACGGTGGTTGTCTGAGAATGGTTCGTGCTTGCCGTATTTACGCTGGCCCACTTGAACCTCCTCCACCACGGTCCATTGTCAAAGGTTGACTGTGGATTGGTGGCTGCGATGGGTGACATAGGGAAGTCATGCTCCTCGAATTCGACAACTTTGACGTAGCGCTTCTTCCAATGTCCTACGGAAGTAGCAACCCAGGCAATAATATTGAAAAGGGTGGGCACGATCATAAGCCAGAAGCCTATATACGTGTTTGAGTGACTTCCAGGAAGTTGCCCTAAAGGTTGGACGTACCGAAATCGAAAAACATCCAACTGTCCCAGCCGATGGGGGCGTCGAACTTCTTCGAAGTGATTGCCACGAATGCGGCGTCGACTACAAGCGTAGCTAGCACCATGGCCAAGGAGATCGTTGAAAGAACAACACTGTATCCTTTGAACGCCACTCGCATGTGGAGCGTAGGAAGGAGGGCAAAGAATGCCGTTACAGCAGCTGTAATTGTGTACATTGATGAGTACACCGGCATCGGAGGGGGGAATGTCAGGGGCTTGCGCACCAATAGGGTGGAGAACGAATGCACGTGTCCAAGTCGACGGTACATTGACTGTTATCGGGTCGCCAATTTTGACGAGGGTGTGAGAGTAGCCGAGACCTGTAGTTTCATGGCGAAGAACAGATTTACTGGTCAGGCACTGCTCGCTAGCGTGAAGGAAGACGGCTAATTACTTGGTTTGATGCAAGAGATATCAGATCTAGAGCTGTTGTTGACCCCCCAGCAGTAGTTCCTGAAGAGAATAAGTATACTCATCGATGCACGATACTAGGCGGTACCAGCTTACCAAAGGCCGTACTAAGTATGGTAACGATTAAGTACCAGTTAGATAAAGGGCATCGTGGTTCGAGTCAAATAACTGACGTGAATAACACGCAAATCTTCGGTCACCGTCTCACCACTGCTACCATCTACGAGCTTAAACGGTGGATCACCACCGAAATCCGCTCCTGCGAGCTTGAGTGATGCACCGCTGAAGCTGCCAATCTTCGATACAGACAGGAGGATAAGAAAGGCCAAAGTTATGGTAAGACTTGTGAGAGAGACTATGTGAAGTCTGCGATGAAGAGGGGCCACTTTGAAGGAGGCTTGAAGAGGAATCATCTTTTATTCAAGTTGTCCTATGATTCTTCGACTGTGCTGAGTATCTAACAGACGATTTGAGCGGTTATATTGTGCAAATATACGGATAACAGAGAATGCACTCACTCGGATTATTCACAGCAGTGATGAAAAACGTAGACTCTGGCCGCTGCCAGTGACACCGGAGATCTCGAGTTACTGCCCTGAGTGGAACGAGCACCGTAATGTGGCGCGAAATACCACACCTGAACCATCCTTGACTTATATATGAGGAACTCCTTCCAATCACCACCGAATTGCTGTACCACTGCCTCATGTTCATTGTATTCACGTCGAGATCCGCACTCAGTTCATGGTGGTGGCTGTAAAATCAGTATCTAAAGCGCCCATAGTAAGAGTTGCGCAGTTCCTTTTGGTTCCTTCTGCAGCCATATAGTAAGGGTCGTGCCGAGATTGATAGACGCAGAGATCCTGGACACCACGATGCGCATGCGTTGGTATGCACTCGAAAACGGACATTAATCGGTACCAGGTGTTGGAGGAGTCGAGGCAGCTGCATGATCTGTAGTGATCGCAGTCGTTTCGCGGTAAGTCACAAGGTTGGGAAGTCGACATGAGTATTGGCAGCAGCGACCCTCGCAGTCACTGATCTCAGCCCCGCGGAGGACCACATAGCTCTGCGTAAACAAACTCGTAATGGTCCATCGTTATACATCGTAGCTTTCCTCCGGTTCCCCTAATCCGCATACAGACCTCTTCGTAGGTTGCTCCGCCTCGACCACGGTGGTGGTCTCAGAATCAGTCGTGCTGGTCGTATTTGCGCCTGCCCACTTGAACCTTTTCCACCACGGTCCGTTGTCAAAGTTCGCCTGTGTCAGTGTGTGAGCGGATGAAATAGGGAGGTTGGGCTCCGCGTAGTAGACGACTTTGACGTAGGGCTTCTTCCAATGACCGACGACAGTGGCAGTCCAGGCAACAATACTGAAGAACGTGGGCACGATCATAAGCCAGAAGCCTATATGAATGTTCGAACATTAGAACGAGCAACGTTGATTGCCAGGGGAACTGCTGGAGCTGGGCGTACCGAGGTCGAAGATGAAAAAGGCGTTGAAGAGAGCGTTCCCTTGGATGGTTCTTCCAGTGATCACCCCGAACGCGATATCAACTGCAAGCGTGGCTAGCACCATGGCCAAGGAGACCGTTGAAAGAACAACGCTGTGGCCTTTGAACGCCACTCGCATGGAACGCGTAAAAAGGAGGGCAATAAATGCGGTCACAGCAGCTATCGGACATGCATACTGATCAGTACGTTGATAGAGTGACGGATACGGGTGATATGCGTACCAATAGGGTGCAGAACCAATGCGCGCGTCCACGTAGACGGGAAAATGATTGCAGCATCATTGGCAGTACTGATAATAGTGTGCGAGTAGCCGAGGGCTGAGATTCACGGTTCGGTGAGGCAGATTCATCAATTATCCATATGTTCACTGACCTGATGTACTGCAACCAACGTAGGGGCGCTGATAGTTTACCCAACAGTAGTTCCTAAGGTCGAACGAGAGAATAAATATCGTCATGCTTCACTCGTATGTGGCATGTTTAGTCAACTTACCAAAGGCCGTACTGATGTGAGGGGCATGTGTGAGATGCATATACTCCATAATAGAGAAAGGTCTCACGTAGATACCGCGTAAGTCTTCAGCTACCGTCTCCCCGCTTTTACCGTCGATAAGTTTAACCGGTGCAATCCCGCCCAGGAACCCAGCTCTTCCGAAACCGAGCGATGAACCACCGGAGGGATGGATGTTGGAGACAGATAGGAGGATCAGAAATGCCAAGGTTACGATAAGACTGGCGACAGCAAGGGCGTGAAGCTTGCGGTGGAGAGGAGCCACTTTGGACTGGGCTTGGAGGGGAACCAACATATCTTGTCGTGGAGCGTCGTAAAGTGGTCGAGGTCCGAGTCTATAAAGCTGCTTGACAATCAACAACGTGTAATGTTATGAGCCTTAAAGAATTACTCACCTGGGTCTTGCTTCGCACAAAGAACGAACTCGCCTCAGTCGAATACTTGAACGAGTAATCACGATGTGGCCCAACAATTGTCACGGTCCAATGTCTTGACTTATATATGGGTTGCAGCTCCTCACAATGACCACGGCCTCATGTCAGTCGCGTCCTCGATCCAAAGGAGCTGCGGATACCCGCAGTATAAGATGGCATCATTATCAGCGACTAAGGCGCGCTTGATGAAATGTGCGCAGCTCCTTCTTCAATAAGTAGTATGTTTCGGAAATCCCATGTCGAGATTGATGGATTGATAGACACGAATATTTTCGATATCATGGCCGCGGATCTGTTGGAAGAAACTATGAAGAGTATGTTCATGGGTACCAGCTAAAGTCACTGCGAGGTCTAACATAACCGCAGTCATTTCGCAATCGATGCCTGTCGGGTTGTGGGAGGGACGATAATGGACCTGGTTTTGATATTAGCAAGACGCAGGAAAGGGTTAGGATGGCTTATCTATCTCTACCCTTTGTTGCACATGCTTGCTTGGAGTTTTTGAATTTTCGTTTTGATCAAAGCGGGCACACATCGAGTCTCGTAATTCTCCGTTGCTCCCAGCAGTCCACAACATCGACGTTGCAGGCGTGCTAACTCCCGCAGTCTTCTTAACCGGCATTGAATGCCACAAGGTAACAAACCTGTACGTGAATCGGCAATGAACTTTGAAAATCAGCATCACGGAGACGGTGCGGGAAAGCTTTAAGTTGGCACACCTATAGACACTGCTACCATCTGGATGGAAACGCTATGGTAGTCACTGGACGTAGTTGAAGGACATGTTGAATATCAATACACCTACGAAGCCGGTACAAGCTCGAGCACCACTGGACGGTGCTTCAAGATAAATATCTATAGCGATTCTGCCTTGGCTTTGAGTCATTAATATTGGCCATACGTGCCGAGGCCAGGGTCCTCAAACGACTCGGACTCGGATACCGCCTGGTCATGCTTCCAGATAATATACACAGGTTCAGCGGTGGGAAGAGTGATGCGAAGGTCCACACCGTCGTTCTCGGTTGGAACCAGGATATCATGACTGAAGGTTAATTAGCAAGGGCAAAGAGCGGCCCGGGAAAGTTCACTTGCCAATCTCTCAAATGAGATATTACAGCCTCGCAGGTGCTCGTTGGTTCTGCACAGTATGCACAGCAGAACTCTGCAGCATTCCACGAGCTCCAGAGTGACTGCCACCAAGAGAGGAACAAGAGAGGTCTTGCGGCAGCAATCTGCTGACCTGTTGCCGTCTCAAATTTACTCTCTTCCGGACGGTACAGTTTAGTGCCAAAGGCCTGGATAATTTATCGTTAGAAACCGCTGATCGATACACAGAGGTATTCACGACATACCGCTGTACGCCAGTTCATAATACCCATGGAGGTCTGTGTCAACGAGACCTCTCGAACTAGCCGTAGAAGAACATCTGTTTGGTCTAGTGCCTCGACCGTGGCTGTCTTTGGATCCAGACCGCAGGCTTTGATGACCGCTACCAACCTTTCGAGTCCGGGCTTGTACAGATTCTCGTGCCAAGAGGTTTCTGAGGAAAAGCTCGACTGTACTGTGAGATAGTATTCTTCTGGGCAGCTATCCGGTCGTGTAAGGGTGTCATCTTGTCCTGTCCCGCAATGATGTCGCACAGCATAGAATAGTGTCCGTGCGGTATTGCATCTTGCGCAGATAAAAATAGAGCCCACAGCGAGTGAGAATGGGTCTGTCGACGGATGGAGGCTGCAGTACTCCCGTAACAAATTGGCAAGCGACTGTCGCGCGTCTCGGTACCGCTTTTCCAGGTAAGGCGGGATCCAAATACGGAGGTTGTGCTGTAGGAACCAATCACTGAACCGAACGACCGATGGGTCTAGGGCCTTGACTACCTCCGGTATACAGGTGGCGACTTCGCGAGTATGAAGTGTGAGTCCCGGAATATTGGAGACAATATCCTTTACGGTGGCTGGCATACTCTGGAGCCTGTCTTTCAAAATTCCCGCCTGGTAGGCCAGGCGATCTCGTTTCGTGTCCTCCATGAAATTGATGATGGCGCGTCGAATAACATTCCAACCTAAAGACCAAAGAGAATTAATACGTGGTAAATTACACGCACATATCAAGATGTAATAGACCTTGATCTGTCAGTTCTTTAGGCTTGTATATCTGCGGAAGTTTTTCGAACCTCTTGCGGCGTGAAAATGTAAGATCGAGGTAATCGAGTTCTGCTTTCCATCCCAGGTCATTTAACTTGTCGCGAATCCTGAAACATGGCTTATTATCCTGGGACGGATGAAATTTTCGAATTTACGCACGCGTTCAGCCTTCCCATACGTAGTTCTACGCGTTCAATCGATGCATTCTCCTTCCATGTATCAAACCAGGCTTCCATGCTCGCTCCACTCTGCAATCGGATTTCACTTGAGTCCAGGCCGCATATAATTCAATACCGCATCCTTACCTCTTTTAGATATGTAACGTTCTCTTGAGCAGATTTCAAGACATCCTCCTGCTGCTCAATGGGAGTTTCTGCCATTAAGGCAATAAAGGCCTCCACGTGAGGCTTATATAGGGTCTCCGAGTCTATGCTCTAAAATCAGAAGAGAGAGTCGCGTTCGACATACCACTTACTATGATGTGCTCTAATTCCGAGCGGACATATGTAGCTATCGATGAAGCATGGATAGCCCACAAGGGCACGGGCGTCCAGGCTCAACATGCTCCATGCTTCCAACTTCTCAACGCTTCTACAAATTGAGTTATATGATTGTACTCATTCAATGTATGACGAGAAATATGGAGACTCACTGAGCTCTGAAGCAGTAGTTGCATAACCGTACCCTGCATCGCCAGTAAATACGCCCACAGTTCTTCCGCATACAATTCTACAACAAGCAGCAAAGAACGGTCAAGAGTGAGACTTACGATGGTGATAGTATTGCTATACGCTTATAACTTACCGAGCAGCTAGTGTCGAACAAGAGGCTTGCGTATGAAGGTTCATTGAGGTCCCTAGGGCATGGCGGCAAACCAGGCACATTACGACTTGTGGCCCTCCATACATGCCGCATGCTGCGACTCATAAAGATCGAACGAAGATTCTTTGATGATCTGGCCAGGTTTAGTAAATCCTTGGGCTGAAGATGAAAACATATCTAAGTATGGGCGGGAAAATCGTCAGGATCTCTCAAACATGAACATAAAGGCAAAATCAGATGACACTACCTCATAGATTACGTCCATCGGCATCTCTACTATCTGCTGCAATGCAGCTCGCCGCCCTCGTACAGTCCGCACTCTCGTGAAGCTGACGTCGGTGGCGGAGTCTCCATCTACGGCACTCGCCAATTGGTGAACTTCAATGCGTATACCAGCCAATCCGAGTTAGCAATGAGTACAGGAGTTGAAGCACGCAGAAATACCTTCAAGTGATGCCATTGTCCTACGTTTCTTGGTATTTCTCTGCATGATGTTGAGTACAGCCGAAGTCGTGACGAAGGAGGACAAAGACGATGGTGGTATTAGTATACGGCGAGTTTGGACGCCCCTCGTACACCGCCATGTCGGGAACGTGGGTCTTACAAGGCATGGACCTTTTACCGCTGTGGTCACATGAAAGGTATGTGGATCGGAGCGCGTACGACTGATAGGGATCAAAACTTGTACAGGGAACTACGGAAAAGTGAAAAAGCTATACACAAGCACCTAGATTATCAGCAATGAAGTCGCTGGGTCTCACCTACGTTATAACGCAAATATATGTGGCTGATCGACTCCGGGGACGGGTTCTAGGCGTGCACCTCCCGAACAGCTTCGACGAGCGCATCCTGAACCAGCCATCATGATGATACGCCTGAGTCAAACTTCGTTGGCACCTCCCAACAATCTGTTTTACACACTCTCGGTAGTCTATTCGACTGACTCCGTCTATCATCCTGTAAGAAGTTGTATGGATTCGGTCAAGATTCCAATAATGGTACTAAATAAGCACGTACCTCATGTCCTCACTACGCTTTTGAAACCGACAAACAACATCGTCGAAGGTCACTGCACGGCCGGGTGCACGAAGTCTCCAAGCATCTTTTCAGCCCCGCATGCGCTCAGAACGCTGAGAAATGTGTGTTCAAGAGAGCCGAGACATGTGCGCATCCAAACCAGTTCGATGGTGAGCTGCCTGTCCCATGCTAACGTCATGACTCACACCCGTAACAAGCAACCGCGGTTGAGAAGCTTGAAATATTGAGAATTTGAAAGGGTCTTGCAAGCCACAATAAGCAATCATGATGTTTGGAAATTTGAGTATTTGCAGTGAGATGTACACAGTATGAGATCAAAGCGTTGAAAACAGCTTGAAGTCGCCAACTTCGACCTCGACAATTTAAACGCTTATATCTAATCACGATCACATGATCTTCACCTGAGCACCGTGATATACCCCTCGAACCTTGCTCGAACCGTCAATACACGTCAGTATTGATGGAACGCGCTGAGCTTGCTATTACATGATCCATGCTGGCAGACTTTTACCATCGACTTTACCGTCGACCATCTTCCCGCCAACAGATCCCAAAATTATTCATAACAATCAAGTCCAGTGCGCAAACGACGGGCAGAAGAACTCGGATACTTAACAACACGTTTGCATCTACTAGCAGAGGATCACTGCAAGAGTCCATGCGAAGTATGGCAGAGTAAAAACCTTGCCAGCGAGCTTGCAGATACAAACATGTCAAACTTCTACCGTCTCTGCTAAATTGAAGAAAGCCGCCACCCCCTTCTCGAACAAGCTGTTTCTCACAAAGCGACTGTGCTGCCAGAGCGTGTTTTTTCTGTAATGCTTCGCGACAAGATAGACGGGATCAGCCACCGGAACAGGAAGATGTCTGTCCAAACATTCGTCTTCAGTAGGCTCGAAGATACCGTGTCTATATTTTCATCAGCAGACAGCGAGAGGGATCGCTGCAGTTACATCACTCACTCTTGTTCCAGATGAGCCAGTACAAACTGTCGACTGGTTGGCTTAATTGTAGAGCAAAGCCCACAACAGAACTGCGATTCCGCGTTCCACGAGTCCCAAAGACGCGTCTGAGACGCAGGGAACAAGTCTTTCGTGGCAGCGATCTGTTCTTCCGTCGCTGCGCTGATTTTGTACTTGTCAGGAAAATACTCTTTGGTGCCGACAACCTGAAGTGCAGCGGTCAGTATCAAATGTCGAAGCTTACACGACCATACAACTCACCGCTGTGTGCCATTGCATGATGGGGATAGACCATGAGATTGTTTCGTCATTGTTGCGCCGGGTCCAGCGTGGGTTGGGAGTTGCTTGGAGGACGATGCCCGCCTTGTCCAGGTCTTCAATGGTGGCTGTCTTCACATCAAGCCCGCATATTCTAATGATATCTACCATGCGTGCAAGGCCAGCGGCGTACGCACTCTCGTGCCAGAATGGCTCGTAAAAGTGCGACTTGTCGCAGAAGGATTTCACCGTGCGCTGATATTCTTTTTGCTCTTCGTTGGCACTAACAGGAGTATGTTGAGACTCGGTTCGGCAGTGGTGGCGAATGGCAAGGTGTAATGGCCTCCCGGTTCGGCATTCGACGCATACAAATATCGTCCCAACGGCAAGGGAAAACGGGTTACAGAGAGGGTCGAGATCGCATTTGTCCTTGATCATTTGGGCGAGGGCGTCTTGAGCCGATTTATCCCTCTTCTGCAAGTATGTAGAGATCCAACCCGGGAGCTTTTGTCGCAAACCATCAATATCGAACTGGGAGATTTTGGGGTCGAGCACCTGGACCACCTCTGGAATGCAAGCGGCTACCTCGCGTAATTTGAGCGTGAGCCCTCGGATCCTCGAGACACTTTTTTCAGCCAAACCTCGCAGCTCTTTGAGCCTGCCCACAACGATATCAGCTCGTGCGTCTGCAAACCGAGCTTCCTTCGTCTTCTCCATGAATTCAATCATAACCTTCTCGATGGTCACCCAGCCTGAATCTCTAAGTCAGTGACCACTCATGTCCATGTACCGACATGTTCTGTTACCTTCGGAAGTCAACTCTTGCGACCGATATACTTGTGGCAGCTTCTCAAACTTGCGGCACATGTCATAATTGCTATTCACAAGATATTCGATTTCTGTCTTCCAGCCCATCTTGACGAGCTTTGCGCGAATGCTAAAAGTACGGTCAATATGCTATAGCAACGCATTTCTAAGCCAGAGGACATACGCTTCGAGTCGTGACGCTCGCAATTCACCACGATCTGTTGATATCGCCTTCTTCTTGGCAGTATGCCATTCATCGAGTTCCCTCCACGTCTGTAGTAACAAAGGATCGCATCGTGTCAACATCACAAGTCACGATGGGGTTGAGAACGCCTTGCCTCTCTTCTAATATCTACCAGCCTTTTCTCGACAGCTAGCACTGCTTCTAACTCTTCCGGTGGTGTTCGCATCACTAAGGATGAAAGGGATTCGATATGGGGTATATACTTTCTAGGCTCAGCTGCATGGTTTAGTCAGCAAGGAGGTCGGCACAACACACATGCACGCTCCTAGTAAGTCATACGTACTCGGACGCTTGCATAGCGTGAAAGTGGGTAACTATCGGTACACGCTGTGATCAATCTTGTTTAGAAGAGTAAGCACTTCTAGAGGTACTTTACGCTCTGCACTCCACGCGGGGACACTCCTGAAGCAATGACAGGTAAGGCGTCACCAGGAACTAACGCTAAAATGGAAAGTGTACGAACTTTTCCTTGGCACAGGTTAAACACAGACGTAACCTGCACTCCCAAAGGACATTGCTCCGGGCACACCCCTTGCGCAAGCAGTTCTTCATAGACGAGCTTCAGCATATATCCACCTCCCCGTATCGACGATGGGTTAAGCACTCACCATACAGAAAGTATCAAACATAAGACTCGCATAAGCAGGCGGACTAAGGTCCTCCGGGCACGGCGGCATACCAGGCACGTTCGAAAACGCAGCCTCCCAGACGAATAACGTATTACGACTCATGAACCTCGCATGAAGGGCTTTCGAAGACCGAGCAAGGCCGAGAAGGTCTTTCGGTTGAAGGTCAAGACATATCTACGCATATATTCGACGGTGTCATCAAAGTTGGCCAATATATGCGCACGAGGGAGCGTACCTCGTACATGACGTCCATAGGCATGTTCATTATGCCCTGGAGTGCAGCTCGCCGCCCGCGTATGGCACGTGGATTCTTTCCCCCCAGGTATCTCCGGCCGACGGTATCCTTGAATACTGCATCCAAATCAACTGAGACCGGCGGGATTGCTAGGCAGTGGTGTGTAGATAGTACAGTCAGGGTAAAGAGCGCAGAACTCGGAAACTAGTCGTCAGAATACCTTCGTGCGTCGTCTTGGTCTGCTTAATCTTCCTGGGCATGGCTTGAGATATATGTTTCGCGACTTGAGCGGGGGGAAGGTAGAGGTCGCAGAGGAAGAACTTCAGAGCACTCCCGGGCCCGAAGCGCGGCCTAATTACTGCCCCAAGAGGCGCACGTGAACGCGTTCTAGGAGCCTTCGGCATATACCGAGCGCAGGTATGTGGTGTAGGTATCTCGAAGAATATCGAGGAAGTACTGTAGCGTTGTTGATACAGAGAAACTGATACGCACTTACGGGTCTCCAAGTCCGTTTTTTTGAAGACACACCGATCGTCAAAGGAGAAGATGACAGAAGGAAATGAGGCAATGCCAGTGCGGCTGTCACACAGGTAGCACCATTGACATAGGTATCATCACATGAGGTGGCCATACAGCACCTTGTTTGGAGAGGTGACAAAGGGCCAGGTAGAGCTACCAGTCACCGATCATAGTAATACCCGCACCCCCGGCAGTGTAGCGAAGTCAACCTAAGGGAAGGCGAGGGGTCCCACTGGCAATCTCGGTCGTGAATTGTATATGCGAATAAGTTCTGGAATGGCCCACGCCGCCTTCTCATACAGCTCCTCTCCCTGACTCGTAACAAGCCAGAAGAACGCTGCCCATGTGAGGGCAGGAGCGGCAAGGGCCAAAGAAGCTGTAAACAACCGTCAAATGATACTCAGTTCACTATGGCCTTTAAAGAGAGATGGAAATCTACAGTGGATTTCAGACGCACCGAGAGAAAAGAGAGTTGTGGAGTGAATGAGATGATGGGCGGCGTAGAGCATAAACACGACGTCCAGTCCTACGGAGACCGCCAAGGATAGAATAAGCGCGAGTGTCGCTTTCACTTTCGACGATGGAGTCCATGCAACGAAGGACAGAAGTGCTAGTGCGGTGACTACCGTATTAGAGTGAGCAATAGTGTATAATGTACGAACAAGTGGTGGGTAAGGGAGTAAAACTGTACCTGAAGGGCTGTGCAGGTTGAGCCCGGACTCGGTTTGCCACGTGAAGTATCTGGTAAGAATTATGCGTCAAAGATTGCTATGTAAGTATGAAAAACACGACACGTACGAGACTTTGTACTAGATAGATAAGACGCGGTTCAGCTAGTCACAATGGCAGCAGAGTAGTCTGGGAGACACTCACAATAATACTTTGCGTGCGCACCCTCTCTGGGTGCTCGGCCGCTTGGAGGATATAGAAAAGAAGAGTCGCTGTGGCAGCTGCAACGCCAACCAGTATAACCGAGCGGGAAGTGGCAGGCATAATCAATACTGGTAGTTCCTCTCGGAAGGTTCAATACAGCTGAAAGATTGCAGGTGAGTCTCTAGGAGTCTGACACGCCAGTGATCTAGACGGTACAAGACATTGTGAATCAAGAATACAGGACATACTCGTCGAGAGATGAACGCACCTCGAGTGAGCTAAAACCACACAGAGATGAGCGTAGGAAACAAAAGCAGTTCATCAGGGTTATCGGCTTATATGCTGAGTCACCAACACTGCGTAGGACAGCCTCAGGGCGCTTATAAATGATGTGGCAAACGCTAAACCGATACAAAAGCTGTACAGCCACGTATGCGTACACGGTTTCCAAAACACGAAAACGTACTACGAACACCGGCCAACGCGTCTCATCGTGCTACGCAGACCTTACCATCACAAGAAGTGAGCGTAAATACATCTCGGGAAAGCTACTAGTAAATCGAGTCGACGAAAGTGACCCTCCCCTTCTCGAACAGACGATACTTAGCAAAAATAGAATGCTCGTCTTGTACGTCGTGTCTGTGTTTGTTTGAGACGAGGTAAACTGGCTGAGCCACAGGAACATTCAAATGCTCGTCCAAGTATTGGTGCTCGGTAGGTTCGAGAATCCCGTGTCTATCGTCTGATGAGTCACACTGTACACGCGCACTGGATGGCTCGACTCACGTTTCCCTGAGATGCGCCTCGACAGCTTCAAGTGGTGATAGTGTCGAGGTGGGACAGAGCGCACAGCGGTACACTTCATCCTCACCCCGTGAGCGCCGGAGCTCAATCTGCGCGGCATGCAACAAAGGCCTCGCAGCGAGAATCTGCTCGTCGGTCGCTTTCCCAAAGTGTTGGTTCGAGTCATTCGCACGATACTGCTTAGTTCCTATTACCTGCGCAATCGAGAGCAATCAGACGACCGCCCTGGGTGAGTAGTGACCGGTGACCACTGGCAGACAAGATACTCACTGCAGTACGCCAGCCCATGACAGGAGTGAACCATTGTGGTTTGCGCCTGTCACGGATGTACCAGCGGGCTTGGAACAGAGTGTCTGCTTGGTCCAGGTCTTCAACGGTGGCTGTTTTGACATCGAGACCGCAAAGGTCTATAGCTGTCATCAGCTTCACAAGACCGGTTTCGTATGCTCTTGTGTCCCAAACGGCCTCGCCGTCATCACACGCGAGAGCGGACCGCACAGCGTCCCCATATTCACCTTTGTCCTGGTCGGAGAGTGCATAGGATGAACGTCTGGGGCAATGATGTCGGACTGCATGGAGTATGGACCAGCCAGTATCACATCCGGCGCAGATGAATATGGTGCCAACGGCGAGAGCGGATAGATCACAATGAGGATCGAGACCACACTTGTCGTAAACAAGCGCAGTAAGGGCCGCGCGAGCATCCTGGTCTCGTTTCTCCAAGTACTTGGGGATCCAAACCGCCAGGTGCTGTCGTAGCGCCTCTTCATCGAATTCCGTGACGTACGGGTCGATAACGTTCACTACTTCCGGGATTCGAAGAGCCACTTCGCATGTGGAAAGAGTGAGCCCTGGAATCGTCGCAACAATGGCCTCAACCATAGGCTTTAGTTTCCTAATTCTGTGTTTGACGACGTCCGCACGCTCATCAGCAAACCGGCTTTGTTGTACCTTCTCCATAAACTCGATCATGATCTTCTCAATCTTACTCCAGCCTACACAATGGTAAGTGACATATTCTGTTTGGCATAGAGAGTCTTGGATATTACCTTGAGGAGTCAGCTCTTGCATCTTGTTCACCTGCGGTAGCCTGCTAAACTCGCGGTGCAGAGAGTAGTTCTCATTGAAGAGATAGTCCACTTCTGTTTGCCAGCCCATCTCCTCAAGTTTCGCCTTGATACTAGAAAGATTCAAGCCTTAGGTACTGTTTCGCGCTCTATACCCACAAAGGTACGTACGCTTCTGAACGTGCTTCACGTAGTTTGCTGCGATCAGCATAGGCCGCTCCCTTCCACTCATTAAACCAGTATTCCATCTTAATGGCGATCTGGGAGGACAGGATTTAGCGTCTCGTTGTTTCTGCATCTACGTAGAGTTATAAAAGGAGCGTATTCACCTGTTTAGTTGCAATAATCGATCGTTTCCTCTCGTGGAGAAAATCTTGTAGTTCCTCGACTGGCGTTCGCACGACTTGCCGCATGAAGTGTTTGACATGTGGACTGTATATGGTGAGTCTCTCTAGAGCAGAAATTCAGTACAGCGATCCCCACAGATCATACATTACTACTTGCGCACCTTTGTACTCTCGGGTCTCTAAAAGAGAAAACCAATCCGTGATGTCGGCCATACCGCCCAGACCTTGGTCATTGAGTTCGCTGCGTGTTTCATCTACATCGATGCTCCTGATATAGAGCCGAGGTTGAGTTGCATGCACCTAATCCTTGAGAACGAAACAACTTACAGCTTCTCGTAGCAGCTCTTGCATAAACGAACTCTGCATCTCCAATAGATACGACCAGAATTCTTGTGTCCACAGTTCTAGCGAGGATGTTAGCCACGCTCTCGTGCGGATGACACAGGACTCACCGAACAATGCGTGTCGAACATAAGACTCGCATATGCAGGCTCGCTCATATCCTCGGGACATGAAGGCATACCAGTCATATTCAAGCGTGCGGCCTTCCACAGAAACAGAGCGTTGCGACTCATAAACAAAGAACGAAGCTCTTTAGATGACCGGGCCAGGCTTAGGAGGTCTTTCGGTTGAAGGTGTAGACATATCTAATGAGGCATACCGAATAAGTTCGTGTAGATGGTGTGGTGCCACCCATTTCTGGCGTTGAGTTTGAAAGGGCGTACCTCATAGAACACATCCATCGGCATGCTCATTATCTGCTGTAGAGCAGCTCGACGGCCTCGTACAGCTCGTTTGGTGGGACGGCCGCTGGGCTTCTTTGTACTGGTTCCTGGTGTCGCTTCCATGTCGGAGGCCACATTATCTGGAACGAAATTCAATTAGAACCGAAATCCACTGAACTTGAGCAGTGAGCTACTGACCCTTCTTCAGCTTCTTAGCTCGCCGCGGAGGCATGGTTTAAGGTACAGCTGGAGTTAGAAGAAGAGAGTGTACGTTAGTCAAAGTAAGTGAGAAAGTGAGTGAGTGAGAGAGTGAGTGAGAGTGAGTGAGTGAGTGAGAGAACGAAAGAGAGTTGAGAGAGCGTGAAAGCAATGGTGAGTACTTCTGAGTGGCGGATCGCAGAAGCCCGAAACAAAGAAAGAACCCCACGCGACATTGATCACATGATATGCAGGGTCGCGCATACATGATTATAACTGCGTCCTACTCCGCATACTTATGTGTTCGCGGCTTCGTGCTCATGAGATAGAGTGATGTACGTGTCCAAGGGAGGGGACAAGGTAATTTGAAGCTTGCAGCTATCTTCCAGCGACGACGTATGGTAGCTTATTCTGGAGTAGAGAGGGCCATAGCCATGATAGACTCAGTTCATGCGAGGCGAGGCGCAGTTTAGACTGAGCTGTCCATAGTGTGTATATGGTAGCATTGGAGGGCGACGCGGATGATCGAAAGATGGACACTGGGCGCCTGACTCTGTAAGGACGACATATGACTTACCCACGCCACAAACCTTGCACTTTCCTGATTCGTCACCGGCCTTCCCCTCTCATAGCTTCCCTTCCGTAAACTTACCTGCATCGACCATCACCCATGGATACCAATGCAAACTTAAAATTAGTGCAAGCATCTCTGCCACGATACGTGAAATTAACAGGCTGCAAAATTTGTGCTAATTCCACGTGATTATAAAACTAGAGCACGCCTGTTGCCTCCATGCACTATGCCGACGTGAGCACATGATACTCTTGTATTATACGACATCTGTGAGCCTTGTATACTCATACCTTATTCAGCAAAAGTATTGTGTCTACAATCTATTGTCAGAGAAGAAGAGGGAGTGAGGGCGTCCAATGCATCACTTACGGAGTAGTCTACGTGCTCGAGCGTTTGGAAGTTTGATAGACGTGCATGTTTGATAGACGTGCATAGGTAGAGACCTATGTCGTTGATGAATAACATCTGTCGAGCATCCCAGGTCTGCAGACGTGCCGTAACTTGTCGAAGCTGTTGTGAAGGTTGAACTGGAGGGCTCGAATGGCAGTAGAGATGTTACACTATAGTGTCGGTTCAGCTTTAATGTATGCCTTGACCAGTACTCAACACTTGAGACTTTATCTACGACTAATCCAATCACCGCTAGCCACCGGAGCATAAAAATGGTATCATGGGATGATCACGGATAGTTGTATCACACTTCGTACATCCCGCTGATAGGACTAGGGACCGTCGATGATCACGACCTACGAGAGCTTGCACTATTGATTGAAGTCGAAGATACTCGCCAGTTCAACCTGAACGAGCGGCTCGATAACCCATGTCGTATAAGTGCCGCAAAACAACACACGAGCCATGTTCACCTGTATACCGATGTACTCAATGGCCATCCGACGCCACAGGCCCAGGCATTTCCACCTGGCAATCAAGGAATCAACTATCAGTGGCACAGGCACGGTTGTACTGACGATGGAAACGTTAAAGTGAAATGGTCACTCATGGGAAAGAGAACGTTAACCGGCCAGCAAGAGGACATAATGGGTAATGGCAACGCGCGTACCGCCTCAGGCGAGGGGGGCTCTCATTCCTAGAGTAAGAAAATTGAGAACAAACTGTCAATACTCTCAATCATCGTATCGGAATAGACGACTTGCCCTGAACCTCCCTGAACGGTACGTCATGGTTCTCTTCCGTGGAACATTGAGGCGGTGTGTGTATCTGTGGAAGGGTCGTGACATGACCGAGCCGCTATGGGTAAGTAAGTTTGTGATCGCGTAGGCTTTGGGAGTCCTTGGTCCATAATTCGAGGCTGCAAATCACAAGGGGAGAGCAAGATGAAGTTGGTATTTGACGGTACTTACCTAGCTCCATGACCGTATCTATCCGTGGACTCAGGCAATATTCGAACGTATGCGAACGTGCCAAGCATCGTCATACACACTAGTACTGCTAGGTTTTGAACTCCACAAAGACGTCTGATTAGGCCCTGTTGGGAATGATTGTATCGTTGGCGAGTTAGCAAATGGTCAGAAAGGTGGTACAAGATCCTAGCTCGGAGAGGTATACGTAGCACCGAGAGCGAGAAAAGGTGGGCTAGTCGTAAGTCGACTGTTGCGAGGCCCCCGAGTAGCGTAGACTCGGGGACTTGTATCGGCCGCCTTCGTGCGAAGTCATTCGCCACGCCGTGTCCTACCGCGCGCAAAAAGAAGTGTTTGAGGACGGAAAAGCGACATGTCGAGAAGAAGGATGCACCGGGTGGACAAACGTTCGTCTTTTCCCGAAGCGGCAACTCTGGTAAGAGTTACGTATCGTTGGCGCGTAGCATCAAGGGGATGACACTGGAGACGTAGGGACTGCGTCAGTGAACTCTGTGGCTACGATACGTACAAGTAACTCTTACCATGAACCTGTCAGCTACCAATACACGTCTGCTCAGGAACAAGGAGGTGGCTGCGTGAAAAGGCTTGGTACGGAGTCTGCCGTGGGCCGGTGGAAGGGAGATCTCGATCGGATTAGATCTGGCAACAACGATTTGAGGTGCGATGGTCTGGGCGCTTGTATCGCTTGAGCTCGACCTTTGTCGGACTCCACCGCTCGCATCTGCAGTTTCTCCACAAGCCCCCCGACGAACGTGCGTCGCCTCTCCTTTCGGCACCAACGGCCCCATTATATACGCTCCCCGAAAGCCAAGCCATGGAACTCACATCGTACGTGCGCCTGCCTTTTCTCTTCTCTCTTCCACGGCTACTTCGTCCTGACCACCACCGTCTGCTTCTCGCTTTTGCGCTCCATCGTCGTTTAATCGACGTCTATCCACGATATGGCGGATCCATCTACCAGCTCGTCGGATTACGAACAGGACAACGTCGCACATAAGGCAGGTGCAAAGGACGTGCCTCCCTCCCCTACCACATCCGACTATCCCCCCAACCACCACTCCAACCTCGAAGAATATGAAGAGTCATCAGGTCGTCTGCCCTTCATACTCACATACACCGAAGTCAAGCTGCTAGGCATCGCCGGGGTGAGTCCTTCTCTCCACCACCGTCCTCCCCCTCTTCCCAAATTTTGGTCGCGTGACCAAAATTTTCTTACTTCCGAAGAGCAATCTGGGCTTACCTCCCCCTCTCTCTATGACAGGTCGGCTTCTTCCTCGATGGTGTGTGTTTCTCTTTTGCCGTTGTCACGTACGATCGCCAAGGCTGCCTGGTCGTGTGCACCGTCACATTGAGGGCGCACCCAGATGAGTCGGGATGCCGCTCCGATGTGCGGGGCACGTAGGCGCTCGGAGATCTCATCCCCTGTGATTGTCGTCCATTGCTAACTCTCTACTCTTCATGCAGCGTATGATTTGTTCATTATCAACGTGAGTAACTCCATAACCTACAACGACATATAATTCTCATCTTTTCGTTGCATATAGCCCGTGGCAACGATGCTGCAGTATCGTCTCTACGACGGAAACTCGTTACCCTCCGGTCTAGAAGGGTTCATGAAAGCAGGAGCCAACATCGGCAGCGTCATCGGCCAATTCGGATTCGGCTTCGCAGCAGACTACTTCGGTCGCAAAGCAGTCTGTACGTCCCTCCCTCCTCTTCCCCCTTACACTCCCAACTAACCCTCACCTAACTCCCTCCTATGACCACTAGACGGCAAAGAACTAATGCTAATCATCTTCGCCACGATCATGTCCATCTGCAACCCCACGGGCTCCATATCCCCCAACGGCGCGCTCGTCTGGCTCGCAGTATGGCGCATCATCCTCGGCATCGGCGTCGGCGGCGACTACCCCATGTCCGCCTCCATCACCACCGACCGCGCACGCCTGCGTCGTCGGGGCACGCTCCTCGCATACATCTTCGCGAACCAAGGCTGGGGCTCGCTCGTCGGTTCTCTCGTCGTCATGATCGTCTTGTTGATTTATAAGCATACGATGGACGTGGAGGGACACACGAGCAAGGTGGACGGCGTGTGGAGGATATGTATTGGCCTTTCGCTTGTGCCGGCGTTTGGGACGCTGTATCAGAGGTTGACGTTGCCGGAGAGTACGAGGTTTAAGGAGAGTCGGAAGGTTGGGGGGCATGGGGAGGAGGAGGGGGTGGATGAGATTGCGGAGTTGAAGAAACAGCAGGAGAAGGAGGAGCAGAAGGGGGCGGAGGTGAATGGGGTGGAGAGGGAGGTTAGTCAGGAGAGTGAGGGTACTGGTGCTGTGGGTGCGAAGGCTGCGACTCCTGGTGTGGAGGATGGGGTGAGCAAGAAGGAGGTAGCGGCTGCTAAGAAGGCTCATTTCGGCGGTACGTCGACATAGTATCTGTCCTCCCGGTCCACTAATTACTAACGTGAACCTCCCACAGAGTTCCTCCACTACTTCTCCGAATGGCGCCACCTGCGCATCCTCCTCGGCACCTCCCTCTCCTGGTTCCTCCTCGACATCGCCTTCTACGGCATAAACCTCAACCAAAACGTCGTCCTCCAACAAATAGGCTTCGACGGCCACTCCGGCACCCCCTGGACCCGCCTCTTCAAGATATCCATCGGCAACCTCATCATCACCGCACTCGGATTCGTACCCGGGTATTATGCCACTGTCCTGACCGTCGAGAGGCTGGGAAGGAAGTGGATACAGACGCAGGGGTTTTTGATGGCTGCGCTGTTCCTTGCGATACTTGCGGGGAAGTTTGAGAGTTTGAGTACGGTTGGGTTTGTGGTTTGTTTTGCGTTTTTGCAGGTGCGTTCTCTCTTTCTCCCCTCCTCCCCTTCTCTCCTTCTCCTTCCTCTCCCTCCTTTTCTCTCCCCATCCCCCCTAACCCCTCAATCCTCGTCCGCTGACGCTAACGCTAAACTAGTTCTTCTTCAACTTCGGAGCAAACTCAACAACCTACATCTACCCCGCCGAAGTCTTCCCCACAAAGTTCCGCGCCGCGGCGCACGGGATGTCGGCCGCGTCGGGCAAAGCGGGGGCGATCATCTCTGCGCTTGCGTTTAATAAGCTGAGTAAGGATTTGGGGACGCCTGCTGTGCTGTGGAGTGAGTGTTTCTCTTTCCTTCCCTCTGTCTTCCTTGCTTCGGTGCTCGTTGAAGGAAGGCGGTTGGTGGACGTTGAGCTGACCACTCGTATTCGACAGTCTTCTTTGGATGCTGTATCGCAGGCGCCGCGACTACGCAGCTTTTGCCCGAGTCGAAGGGGTACGATCCCGACGTCATCTACGCTAAGGAGGTTGCGGAGGCTCGGCGTCAGTAGTCGCTAGGTCTTCCCGTCTGCTCACCCAGCCTTCGTATCGTTGGTGGTTGGTCGAGGGAGGTAAGGGTTGAGAAAAAGGTGAGGTGTTGAGGGAGATGATGAAGATGAAGACGCTATGATCTAATGGACTTGCTACGACTTAAGAAGTAAACGGATGTATTTTTGATTATTGAATAGAGGTTTTTGCACTCGTCGAGGTTTTGGGGATCGGGCATTGCCGAAGTTCACGGAACTAATGTCCCAAAAGGGTAAGAGTTTATCGGAAGTTCTTTGGATACGAAACGACGACACCATTGGCGCACTTGGTCTAGACTCCCAACTCAGCCTGAAGGTACTGTTAGGCTACGATACTGATGTGAAGGCCCGTATCCTGATCAGTACAGGTTTGTTGTGCAGCGTCCTTTGTACTTTTCTTTGACTCTTGTTTCGGTGTTCTACAGTGACGATGTGCCACTCATAGTCATGGTGCACAGGACTCACCTTTATACTCACAGCTGCAGAGTCCTTTCATTGTCCTCTTGTTTCCAGTGCAAAATTCAAATCACACGCACTTATAAGTACTCGCCTTGCCACTTTCAAAGCTCCAACCTCTTTCTCTCACACCTTCTCTCGTTCCAATCTCCTCATAAAAGTGCGTATCAAAATCTGAAGCTATGCCTGCGCGACGCACTCAGAAGGCGAAGGACGCAAACAAAGGTCAGTAGCTCAAGTTCGGCTGGTTTTCACTGATCGGTGATAGATAACTTCAATGTAGCCACTACGTACCGGGTGAAGCGAGTTGTACGAGGGCGTCGGGCCGCTCTACAGCAGATTATGAGCATGCCGATGGATGTGATTTATGAGGTACACCGTATTAACTCTGACCGTTCAAGTGAGAACGCCGACACTGATATGATATGACGTTGTATACAGATCTGCGTGTATCTACACCCAAAAGACCTTCTAACCCTGGCCAGGTCGTCGAAGGACCTTCGTTCTTTGTTCCTGAGTCGCACCACGCTGTTTCTGTGGAAGGCCGCGCGCTCTAACGTGCCCGATATGCCTCCGTGTCCCGAGGATATGAGCGAGCCTGCGTACGCTAGTCTCATGTTCGAGACACATTGCTCGGTGCGTCATACTGTTATGTTACTTTCAACACGAGAGCGTACCCAACAATCCCATAGACCTGTGGGCGTAGGAATTCTGGTCGTATCTATTGGAGATGCAGGGTTCGTCTATGTAAGAGTTGTTACAACGAGTTGTGAGTGGTACTAGCGCACAATTAATGGTACAACTTGCCTGACATGTACTCTAACGTGATTCAGGAGCCTTGACGCAAGCTCGGCCGTCCGTGTAGTTCATGATGCAGTTCAGTCCCGTATGGGCTGGTGTAGCTACTTATACGGCTGCTTTGCTTACTTAGAGCCACGCTCACGTATGTACAAACAATCACCGCCTTTTGAGGCTGTCTGTGCTGATGGATAGTGACAGAGAAGCCCACTGTGTACAAGCCATACGTTGAGCGTTTCCACGCAATGATATTAGAGACGCCCCCGGAGAACATGGAAACGGTTCTGAAAGAAATTCAAAGGGCGCTGGAGGCGGTTGCGCAGGTAAACACCATTTTTTGAAGTCACGGATAGACATGGAATAGGGATTTACCTGCTTCTACAGAGTGCGACAGCGATGGAGAATTGGTTCGACGCGCGGAACATGGAGGCATCTCTCAATCGCGACGGCCTGCGCGAAGGACGTTTGAAGAGGTACGTACGGTGATGATCTTATGATTCGAAGCAGTGTCTAAGGCTTGATATTGTCCCAGCATCAAAGCGAAACTTGAAGAGTTGGGCTGGCAAAAAGAATTGGACTATCTCTTCGGAACGCAGCGCCTGGCTCATGATTTCACCAAGCTACCTCAGGTACACAAACCGCAAGAGCTAACTCCTCAAGGTAATCTACAATGAATGTTGCAGCATCAAAACTGAACATCACTCATTCACGTAGGATGGAGTAATATCGAGAAGATCGTGGTCGAGTTTATGGTGAAGGTACAACAAAGCCGGCTGGCTGATGCGCGGGCGGCCATTGTTCAATCCAGACTCGATGCGATGAAGACTATGGTACAAGAAGTCGTCTCGACGATCACAGGACTTACTCTCTGTACAATGGAAGTGGCTCTTCGCATTCCCGAGGTAGTCAAGATTCTCGATCCATACGTACCAACGTTCGACGAAGACGCTCTACGGCAGAACCTGAAGATTTGGATACACAAGTACGTGGAGAACCGAGATGAGTATGCCCGACGTTCGCTCGTTGCCTTAATTCGAGAGAAATGCAGTCTTGATCCACATTGTGATCCATTCTCTCTTGCTGTCGGTACTATATTCATCTGCACGAACTGTGCAACCGGACGGCCCCTACTCCACGCGACCCGACATCATTGTCCCAGGTCTAGCCATCATGACACCATTCATGAAGAAGACGAAGGTGAATATGCAAACGCGGTGCGGGCGGCCGCTTCTCAGTGGTATGACGCGAAGGGCATTTGGAGCGCAAGAACATATGAACATGGTCTCACGAAGCTGATGAAAGCTATCAAGTGCTGTGGTCTCGATGTTAAGACAGCCACCATTGAAGACTTGGACCAAGCAGACGTATTGTTCCAAGAACTCCCGCACGGCAATGCCTTCCCTCACAGGTTCATCCCTATCATGGGCTGGCGTGCCGCAGTAAGCCTTGTTGTCGGTCACTACCCTCGATCTCATAATGATGGCCGTGAATCACACAGGTCATTGGAACCAAGTGGTGTCACGACAGTACTGATTTTGAGAAAGCTACAGAGAACCAGATCATTGCTGCAAAGGCTTTGTTACCTGCTGCTCAGTTCGAGCTCTGCTGCTCATGGTATGCGAACGAAGTGTACCGTTGTGCACTCTGTCCTAGCTCGTCACGGACAAGCCTGGGACAAGTTGCACTACATCTCAGGGACACGTGAGTTACGTCACCTGGCACCTGGAAACAGCGGAACTAATGAGACGGTAGGCACGGGATTCTTGAACCTGACGAACACCAATACTTTGACGAACATACTACTGTCCCTGTCGTGGGCGCCGTGTACCTCTTCCCAGAAAGCTGCAGGCCGGACGCACATGAAGAGTCTTCATTTTACCCTGGGATGTTTGGGAAGGGGCTGGCGACTTTCATCTAGCTGCCCGGGCCTGTTATAGCTACGCTTGTATCTAAGAAACACAATGTCTATGCAGTACCTACGCAGGTAGTGCTGATTACGAATGTACCGCAATTGGTAAACAGAGAAAATAAACGGCGTGAGGTCGACGGATCAATGTGCAGTGTCGTGCCGAGGATCGGATAGAGAGAGCGACCGACAAGTAGATTCTCTCCGCAGAGTTTTTGCTACCCGCTGCTCAAACGGAGAGATCTAGAGCTCACGCGATACAGATCAGATATACCGCTGTGCGCTTCGTACTGCCAGTACCTCTCATAATCAGTCAAGATGCTTGACACGGTACGATAGCATCTCAGGCAAAGCATAAGAGAATTCAGCCAGTCGTAATAATGCTGGTTCAACGTGACTCAAGAGACGACAGCCACTGAATTCTCAAGGCAACCGAAGACCATTACTTAAACGAGCATCTTAACATTCCCGTGGCAGATCCTGTTCAATTCCTCGTTTCAGGCTACTACAGAGACAGGCCGATTGGGGGACATAGTTTGTTCACCATGGATCACTTATTTGAGAGGGGAATGGCTATCTTCTACTGAGTTTGACTTATTGTAAGTAACGATTGGGCTACTTCTTGCACTATTCGAGTGTCACCATACGCCGGAATCCTGGAACTTATTTGAGCAACGCATGGAATTGTGCCGCCTCTTATGCCCCACGTGCCTAGATCAGGCTGAATGAATGAGCTTGATGCCAGGGCAATGCCTGTAACGAGACGGTACTCACAAGATTCCAGGGCCTGATGAGCACCGGTACGGCATGCCCTCAATCTTCAAAATACGCAGCAACACCATCCCTGAACCATACGCTCGTCGGATACGCAGGTGCCTCATTGTGAAGCTTTGCAGAGACGAGCCACACAGGATACGGAATCTGCATCGTGTTGTGTGCATCTACCCAGTCATCATCTGAAGGCTCTGCGATAGCATGGCTGTCGACAAATCGATTTCAAATCAATAACCGTCAATTTCCCCTCAGGCTGGGATAGACTTGGAACGTGTGTAACACACCTTTCTTGAATGTGGGATAAGACCCACGACTTGGTCATATGACTGCCACTACAGTGACGACACAAAAACTTGTTCTGCTCATCCCATTGTTTCTTGAAGAGTGCGAGAGCCACTGCCTCCATAGGCTTCGCTGCGGCGGTCTCCGCATCAGTAGCCTTCTCAAAGTGCGCGCATCTCCCACGTTCGCGCACCCAGTTACACGATCTTGGGCGTCCCGAGGCACGAGGGCAGCCCTAGATCTCGGTCTATAGCCAGCTCAGAGGACGGGCGTCAAGAGAGACGCGTCGCTCTCTCTGCAGACCTCCACCGTCCTCTGAGG
>JAXQGN010000256.1:0-40897 GCA_037039805.1 Irpex sp. M6601 | reverse complement strand
AATGTCTGCTGGCATTCATCTGTCTCTCTCGGCTGAACCGAGCACGATATGGGACAGATGGTTCTCAGGTGTCTCATTGTCGTATATTGAGGCAAACTTTTCGGAAACACGCATACGTTAATTCATCTGGGAAGGCTCTGGATCTCAGGTAAATGTACTATGGCTAGTAACACATGATATTAGGCTGACAATAAGGTGAGCTCGTGACGAAGTTACACGAAAATCTGAGCAAATTAGTTCAGATGGCAAACGTCGGGCGCCAAGTTGGCGGTGTAGCAATCTCTCGTAACCATCTAATTTGCTATCCAGCTGCGATGCAAGTTTTGCTACGGCCTCCGTATTGACCTCACCACCGAATAACCTATTGTTCAGAATCAGTAAGAATTGATCCCTAATCAAAGGGCGATTCGTACACTTTGACGTAACTTTCCAGGACAATTTTGCTAGTAATTGGGTAAAAGTCGCTCGCTTCAATGCAGATAGCTTGATCCAGCAAAGCAACCGCCTCTACATCTGCAGGATCCGGTAGGAGCGGTGTGCCACTGCTGCGATACTTTGCCGCGATGTACCTGGAGATGGCCACGCTCTCGAATAGAATAAAGCCATCATCATCGATGTAGGGTATCTGTCCAAACGGCTGTTTCTCCAGAAATGCAGGGGTATGGAGCTGTGTGAATTCGACTGGTATGAACTCGTATGGTACGCCCTTCTCCTTGAGCGTGACGAGCGCTCGTTGAGTATTGGTGGATATGAGAGCACCGTAAATCTTTAACACCATGTCGGCAGCTAGTAGGAAGTGTTAGATGGCTGTTGAAAGCTAACAACCTGCCTCACTGGATTTTGTATAAGTACTGTATGTATCCAGTTCCGAAGAAGCGGGATCGGAGTAAGTAATCATTGATCAGCGATATCGATCAGCTTGGCACGTACTTCGAACTATTTTTCCAGAGTACTTCAGAGTTACGGTACATGCGCACTTATAATCTCAGTGGCTTATTCTGAACGTTACATAAGGCGAATTACGATGATGCAGAGCTCAACGACGCGCAAACGAGCCCGAGTTTCGCCATTATGTATCAAGCAGCATTGCACATAACGATTCATGTATCATGGCGATATATTGGCGGGGGTGACCACCTCCTTCCATGTTGAGCGGGTAGATATTTCGTTCCACCACCTCATGATAGCTAATGAGTGAAGCCAAATAATGCAGGGAGATAACCCTCACCTTGCAACGTTCGGTCTGCTTTCTGAATCCTCAAGTAGCTTTATCCCAACGAGGCTAAGTATAGTTCCTGTGGGGAGATGTGCTAAGTCGGCGACCGTGATTGTCTAGTATCAAGACATGTTAGGCTTGTACAAAATTGTAAATATACATATTTGTGAATGCTACTTACATCACCAGCAAGATAACGATGTTTAGCCAGAATAATCTCGTAGCCTTCGAGCTTGTCTTTCAGGGCAGCAACATACCCTTTGACAGCTTGCTCGTCAGGCTGTACACCGCGAATACTTGTCGTTTTTAAGACTCAGAGTCTTGGAGCAAAAGGAGTAGAATTGGCTTACACTTTTCCGAACTTCTCTATGACGATGGGCGTCGTGAACGGATTGAAGTTGCTCGCTTCTACACTGCATGCCTGCTCCATCAGCGCATTCGCTTTGAGGTTGTCAGGATCAGGTGACAGCGGGGTGCCTTGGTGGCGATACTTGTGCGCAATGTACTTGGCAATGGCGATACTTTCATAAAGGACGAACCCGTCGTCATCGATGTAGGGAAATTGGCCAAAAGGATGGTTCTCAAGATACGCGGAAGTCTTGTGTTCTTTAATTGCCCAATCAATGGTAACGAGTTCATAAGGCACGTCCTTCTCCTTGAGCACGACTAGGACCAATTGGGTAAAAGTCGACTGAGGATGACCGTAGACTTTGAGCACCATGTCTGTGCGGTGTCTAGATGGCGCCAGTGGAGAGCCGAGTTGAGTGTAGAACGATAGCCAGACTTGAAGGGATGATGTCCTACAATATGAGTGGCGATTATAAGCGGTAGCACAGTCGTGTGGAGCTGCGGTCTGGACTTAAGCATCTTCACCATGAGTTATTCGAAGCTGCCATATATCAACCTGGGTATCGCACGTTGAAGATGGTTAGAATAGGTCTGGGTGTTTCTGAATACACGCAAATGTATTGAGACATACGTCAGCTCCCGCCGATGTCGGATAAACGGCTTAGATAGGCAATGGGCATTGTAAGCACCACGCATTCGCATGAACACAAGTCGTACGACCATTGCTAATTAGTTGATAAGTCTCCCGCTACCACCAGGAAAGAATAAGAGGATTCAACGGAAGCTACACATCGCGGTGGTGAGAAAAGACGCACAGTTTCGTTCGGAGGTCATGTCATGCTGTAGTCTGCAGAGCTTGCAGCATGATTTTATGTCCCCTCAAGCTGCTAGATAGCTTCTGAAGTCATAGCTTCCCTATGACTTCTACAACTTGGAAAGACACACCTGATGATAGCAATATTATCCCGACTCGGAGTCCTCTGCTTGAGTGTCGTTGGTAAGCCGAATCCAGGCTATACCCCTGTTAAATATGGTCCAG
The DNA here is from genome assembly GCA_037039805.1 of Irpex sp. M6601. Classification (NCBI taxonomy): domain Eukaryota; kingdom Fungi; phylum Basidiomycota; class Agaricomycetes; order Polyporales; family Irpicaceae; genus Irpex; species Irpex sp. M6601. The sequence goes on along the minus strand of JAXQGN010000256.1, from coordinate 38,294 downwards.
CATGAAGTGATTGAGGCCGCGCCTGACCGTGCCGTATTGAACATTGGGCTTTGCGACGTGAGCTCTCAGACGTGTATTGTTGTGTAGTGGGCGAAAGGGGAAAGGCGTAAATAAGATGCCGCGCCACAAAGCGATCGGCATCCCAAATTAAGATATTCAAGCAACCGGATTTTAAGTACTTAAGAAGGCAACTTGAATATCACTCTGATATTCACTGTCATACCTTGGCTGCCGCGCAGCAACGCCAGCATCTTATCGGTCTCATTATAAGTAATTACATATATAGCCGAGATGTACGACAAAAAAGAAGAGATAGCTCAATAGACCTGCTAATGTGTCGAGCCCTCAGGCCTCGTGACTGGCAGGCTCGTCCCACTGGCAGTGTCAATTCCGAAACAAGTATGCAACGGCACGAGCAATCACGAAGGAATGGTAATGTACGAAAAGGAACACGTAGGTAGATAAAACGCCCTGCAAGCAAACCCTCTGTTTGTCTCATCCTACGCTGGCACGTAGTACAGAACTGGCTGCCAACTTCCCTGAGAGACGTGCTGAAGCTCCGTGATGAAAAGGCGGTCAAAGTCGACCGTTCGCAGTGCCCAGTCCTTATCGAGCGGGATACCTGCACTAGGAGAGCTCATTTCCTAGAGATTTGGTCGAAGGTTAAGTGCTATTCACAATAATACCTTGGGCGATCTCACCTGGTAGAACAGCCAGATTTTATTGGCAAGCGTATTTAGCAGTCTTTCCATGGAATACGTGTTTGAATTGACGGTATTATCAACTACCGACATGTTCCTGAACTCCCATGAACGATAGCCTGGCCACTATTTCACCATGAGCGTGTATGATTCAGCCAGAGATACGTGCTACTCACTAGGATCCGAATTCCGATTCTTGAGGCATCGATTGTGTGAGGGGCGAGTCGGTTGTCGAGATGAGTGAGGTTTCCGTTACATGCATCTCGTAAGTTGATGCCCGGAATCCCCTGTACGGTGAATATGACAGGCTGCTGAGGTTGGTACGGTGTAGGAGCAGTGTAGATTTGTTGCGGTACTAGGATAGGCCGGCTCATTGTGGGTTGAGATGTGGTGTTTGGAGGCTACGAAACGTCTATCTGTCAGTTATAAAAGGACCTGTAGATATATACTTCGTGGTAGTAGTGCAGACTTGGAAGGCAGTGCCCTGGTTGAAGAATGGATAAGTAGTCGGGACTCAATAGCAGTGCAGCTTGGCATAACGTGGTCTGGTAGAACGTGGTCTGGCGGGAAAGGCATGGTTGTAATACGTTACTTACCTAGATAGCCAAAGGTAGCATCGAGATTTCATCGAGGCGTTAATCTGACGGTTCCACCGTGCCTTCGCGGGAGGGGTCTGTCAGGCGTGGAACACATGCGGCCTTCAAGTTTGCCTCGCCACCGGTTCTATTGCACCACGTCAAACACCAACACCCAACCGAAGCAGTACTGGTAGACTGGGTGTAAATCTGCAATCCGTCACAAAGGGCAGTATAGTAGTAATCTCCATCAACGAGTACAAGCGACGGTCTCATACCTTGGAGCGTACAAACAGAGCGACACACGCTACTGACGTGTACGGCCGCGGCCATGACGAACTTGTGGGAAATCACTTCGTTTGTCCACGTTCTGACCTACTTAGGAGTGCATGGTAATGCGTTAGTAAGGTATCACGTCAATCATGGTTATGCAGAAAAATGAAAGAATAATCAGATTCCGTACAGAGCTTGACCATTTGGGGACAGTACACGTGTCAAACAAACTCATGGGAGCGTCGAAATGAACTTCAAGTGTAGTTACTGGGGGGAGTCACGGGCCGTGTATAATGTCCAGGGTATGTCTACAGCAAACGACGTCAAAGCAACGATCCAGATGAGGCCCACACACCTAAACCCACCAGGACTTGCCAAGTTTGGACCGCGACTGGTCTTCCTGACAATGCGCCATTCCGTGACGCAGTGCGTAAGCTATCTGTCTTGTGTAAGTGAGTAAGATCCAACCAAGTGCGAACCGTTTGCCCACTCTCATCACCACGATGCTTGACGAACGTTACGATGTGAGCCCGAGCCCACCGAGACAGCGCTACGGAAGTATTTGCTATTGGGCGTCTCGAAATAATCTAGCGCGTTTCAACTTCCGAAGCGGGTTCCGACAACGTTATTCCGCTCTTCTACCAGCCTCATGTCCTGGAAGGCAAACTCTTCAATTGGGGTCCCTTCCCATCCACCTCAAGGTACTTTCTCCAAGATCGGTGGGTTTCGTCGAGATATTCGTGGGACGCCGCCCGATGTCAAGGTGCAGGCACTGAGGACAACTGACACATCGAGCTCGGCGTGGTTAGTTGGTCATGGCAGACGTACATAGGGTCCAAGGTTCTCTCCCTTATGTTCCCTCGCTCTCTTTAGACTTCTATCTGTGCCGATCTAATGTACAGGTCAGATATTGATGTGTGCGGCTGTAGTGCACCAAGGGTCTTAGTGTCCCGGTGAAGGTTCTGTAGTGACAACGTGAATAGGCGCGCTACTTTTGTCCAACCATGACAGTACTACAGACACCAGGTCCGTGATCATTTGTAATGTCATGCACATACCCTGATTAGTATCACATATAGGTTGCTCTTCGCGTGCATTTCGCACAGAAAAAAATAGCGTCTAGCATCTGTGGCAAAGATCTCGAACGCGGACTACTACCAACCTCCTGCGTTTCACTTTATGGGCATACGGAATTCGCCATCGATGTATCTCCTGCGGCTCGGGAGTCTCGACACTACTGGAGGCTCCATGACCCGCGGAGATGCCCCCCCCTTGGTTTGGCTGTCTGATTTATGGTCTGCCCAGAAAATTCGGTTTGTCTGAGCCCCCTTATGTTGAGGCGTTTGTATCTTTTTCCAGATGGCACATAGAATGAAGTGCTGGACCTCGTTCACCCAGGTGTGATTTCCACCTTGCACTGAGCACGCATGTGGATGCATGGTGCTTGGAACCTGACACTACAGCGAGCTCCTATAAATGGACCAACGCAACTAGGATGATTGCAACCCATCTCATTCTCTGCTGTTGATCAAGCAATTTCTCCACGATTACTTCGAAGCATCGTTATGACCCTCCACTTGGTTCCTCAGAATACCCCCAAAGCACAGCCCAACTTCCAGCCCCGCCCATCCATATTCTTTACATCGAGTACGGGGTCCTTTGCGCCCATCAACGTCAGCATGGCATGCTTAGGACAAGTGGCCGATCTTGATAGGAGGGACGAGCACTGTATCGTGAGCGAAAATCGAAGAATAAGTATACGGATCTGTGTGCGTGTGATCTAGCCAGTATTCCAGGTGAAGCTAAAAAGTCGTTATAGTGGCCTGGTCTCCCCGAGTGGAAGTTCATCAACTTGGCCGTCTATGACTACGCAGCGGACCCGAAGCCATACAGATATCGCGAGTTTGCACAACGTCTTGCTTTGATTATTCAGAAGTTCCACAACGTAAGTCCATCACCACGATCGCAGGGCTCAGCTACTAATGACTCCATGTAGGAAATGATTTCTGACAATGCGGCAGTCAGTGCCGTGCCAGGATGGGATCTTCGTGCCTTTGCTTTCGAGCGATTGTACGTTTCCGAACTGCGCCATATCTCTACTGGGAGCTGGCAGCCTATACTGCATTATCGTTAAAGTCGATCGACTGAGGCGCTGTGGCATGATTACGATTCTGCAGTGTAGTTCTCATCCTCTTAGTATGGACCGGTAGATATCGCATCATCCAGACCATTGGCATTTACATCAGCGTGTGTTGTCGGTGAACGATTTATAGTGACTATAAGTACTTACTCAGTATACCTCCAAGATTCCTATACGCAATTGTATACGGGTTATGTGCTTATATATTGTATATATGTCTCGCACTGTATGTGTGAGCTTCTTGCGACTGTTTACGCTGTACGAGATGAAGCCGTCCAGCTGGATTCGACCGCATAAAAGAGCCTGACCGCGAATACGTGCGGAGTTCGAACTTTCACACACGACACCGGCCAGCGGTAGCGCGCCTGTGCCTGATTTTTCCTTCTTACCGTGATCAGCTCAAAAGCTTGCTTGCTGCATAGTACATCGATATATCCAAGGGGTTGGTCTACGTTTGCCACTCGTATCAGTATGGATGATATTCCGAGTTGTAGCATATTCATCTCCAGGTGAGAACCGTCCGCATCATTTTTACAACCACAGTGGTTCTCTGGCTCATACAATCGTTCGTCACTATCGCAGCTGTATGATGCGCATACTCACTGCCAGATTTATACACAACGCAAACTGCGTGACAACTGAAAAACGTTACACATCAAATCCCGTTCTTTACAGCTAACCAGTCCGGGCGTGACGAGATATCTTTCCACCATCTGCTTTCACTTCATTCAGCTTTCAAAATCATACACGAAAGTGAGCGACTTTCCTTGTAACATAAGGCCTCTTCGACTCATCGAGAAGAACGTTTACGCCCAGTTCGTCGACCAACACAGTTCCCCATGCGAGGTGGTAGATATCTGCAAGGGTGAGGTTCTGTGAAAATATTCTCAGCTTTGTGACGCCCACACGGCAAGTTGATCCGCTCACATACCTCACCAGCAAGGTAGCTCTGCTTACTCAATATGGCCTCATAGCTGGTAAGCTTCTCTTCGAGTTTATCGATGAGCTCTCCAACGACGGCCGCATCCGTTGCTTGTCCCCTTCGGCTGATATACAACTGCGCGGTGAGCATTGTATCGATCATATAAAAAAGAAGTAGCACTTACGGTTTATATTTTATCTCGAAAATAATATTCCAAGCAACAGGATCAAAATTGTTCTGTTCGACACTCAGCGCCTGATCAAACAGCGCGGTAGCCGTCAAATCAGCTGGATCTGGGACGAGCTGGACACCTTGATCCCGCCACTTCGTGGCAATATACTTGCAGATCGCCCGGCTCTCGTATAGGACCAAGCCGTCGTCGTCAATGTAGGGTACCTGGCCGAACGGATGCCTCTGTAGGTATTCGGGAGTCTTGTGCTCCTTCGCGGCCAAGTCAACAGGGACAAACTCGAAAGGAACTCCCTTTTCTTTCAGTATGTGCGCAACACGAAGGGCTGGGTGAGAATCATTGCTGCCGTAGAGCTTGAGGACCATATCAGAGACGGATGTAGGTGGGAGAGCCTGCTAAAGTTATCGAAGAGCCACTGCTCCTGCCTCGCATTTATATTTTCCTACTTAACGACTGACTAATACTGTGAACCAGATTACTCACCCACCCGAAGCACCAGTTACATCGGCTTATCGGCATCAAACCTGCAAAAGAAGGCTGATTCAGCGAGCCACCGAGCTACGATACATCGGTATCAGATTCTTGACATCTCTGAAGCGACGTCCACAATTATAATGCTGCGATTGTTCGCATGACTTGTCAGGAGAAGATGATTGCTATTCAAATATTCAAGCTCCAAGCATCGTCTCATCAATGGCATATATATCTCTCGAGTAAGACGAACTGTTAGACTCCAAGAATGTTGGCGGCGTATTACAACACGTTTATGCCAACACTGCATACGCCAGCTCTACTTATTTGTGCTGATCTTATTGGAATTCGAGCTGAGCCAAACACCGATCACTTGGCGTCAAGAGCACCCTGAGTTAGATCCTTCTGGTTGTGTATGCGTATGTTGTGAGTTGTAGTTGGAAATCACTGACCACATTGGGTTAAACTACTACTCTTTCTACTTAGCACGCTCACTTAGATTATGAGTCTGCGTGGCTAGCGGTAGGGTTTACGTCACAGTATGTGCCGGAATATGGCTTCAATACGAGATTTTGAATGAGGATACATAACACGTTCCGTGGTTCTACCTGCATGCGATACAAGACAGAAGTAACTGGAACTGGGTGACTTGTCAAAAGGCACATCTTTCGTGATAGGAGATATACGGGGCAGAAGGTTTACTAATGTTGAACGGAATATAACAAGATGCTCCTAAGCAGCAGCAGCAGGGGCGTCGTCGTTCCAGTACCAGAGAACTGGTTGCCAGCTCCCAGGCGAAACGTGGCACAGACCAGCAACGTACAGCCTGTCAAGTGCAAAGGTACGGAGGTCGAACCCGGGATCGGTGCTGACTGAGGCGGTCTCGTGTGTCATTTCCTATAATAACACTGTTAAATGAGGTCTCATATAGCTGACTGTATCTGCATACTGACCTCGTAGAATGTTCTAATATGGTTACACAAGGTGTTGACAATATCTTCGTAGTTCAGTGGCGTCGCATCGGGATCATAGCGGCGGACGGCCATGTTGCGAAACGTCCACTCGTTAAGTCCAGGCCACTAAAATATATGTGAGTATATGGCTGACCAAGTGCTATAGTTACTGACACCAATACGTATGTTGGTCCTTCGTTTATCACCAACGATACAGGCTTCGCCGTGATGATCGAGTTGCTCTAGCCTCCCTAAGGATGCTTTCACAACATTGACTGCGGGGATTGTACCATTATTCGCAGTGAAAAGGACGGGAGGGTGTGGTGTGAAACCAGTAGGGGTTATTGGAGATTGTTGGGGGATATATCTCCAGGCTGGCATGGCGTAAGATGTAGATGTATCAACGATGAGAGATACAGTAAGAGACTCTGAGGATGGTTATTGCTGCACTGGATACTCACCTTCATATATAGGGGCATAGAGCCACTCAGATTTTGGGACAAGTGACCGTTGTATGACCAAGAACAGTGGCAGCGAGCAGAGCCGTGCGCTGAATGAGATCAAAAATTCTGGCAGCGCGTTAGTAGGGCATATGCATTCTGCTCACGAGGAGACAGTAGCCCACATAGTAGTAGTAAGAGTACAGGGTCTACAAGCCCGATAGCTCGCCTTCACAATGGCGAACAGATTCTGAACATTGTCAAATTCTTGTTCTTGACGAATAATCGCGGCGTGTTCGGTATGTAGAGACCTTAGACTGTTCAACTGATACACGCGCTTCCTGTTTTATGAAGAATATGTAAGATAAACAAAATCCGTACGACTTCTCAGAGAAAACCACGTAGAACTAACCTCATACCAACGTGGTGATGCCCCACTTGAAGAATGTTGTATCGCGGTAGAACGGGCGATATGAATGCACCTTTGGCTGTACATCTCTTGATCGGGACGCCCGAAGTCAATGTCAGCTATCGACTGGTATTCCGCCTAAACTGCATGAACATAAAATTGAGTCTTACGCCTAATGGAAGACAATAAACTCGACGCACAATATACAGCTATATCCTGGGTCATTTAGCGTAGTCTGAGTGGCTGACACTCATGTCGCCGTTCACCATCATCAAAGCCCGAGTCAGATAAGTATCTGTACTCGACTCAATCCTTGTCGCGGCATGGAAAATACCAGGCAGTCTAAGATAGAGTCTCTGCATATTGTACTGGTTAGTCATGAGTTATGTGAGTGAAATTTGAACAGCAATGAGACTTCGTACAGTAGCAACCCCAATTCGATCCTCGCCAGGGGTGTTGGCGGCAGAAATTGGTGTTTTCGAGAAGTCGATGATGGCTGCATAACACTTTTCTGAGTTCCATGTTATGATACCAACTGTATCATCACTCTCCGTAAAGGCAGTCTGTGTCCAATATGTATGTAATGGATAAGGAAGGATAAGGATCTTCAAGTTCAACTTGAAGCTTTCAGTGCGCGTGCGTGCCGGCAGGCCGGAGTTGAGGCGCCGACGGCTGATGTTGGCTAGGACGAATCCGGCAGCGATCGTCACCGTGACAGTCATGTCGATGCGCAACTCACAAAGCGTGGCCTTCTCACTCCTGTCTTGTACGGTTTGAACGACTCAGCGTAGTCTGTTATCCGTTTCTGATGAGGCTCGGTGGCTGTTATTCAACGTTCAAGCCCAGCGGAATCAGACGGGGCCGAGTTGGTCACGTTGACTCTGTCCTGCCACAGGCTGCGACACCCACGCACTTCAAGCCCCCTCTCCCCCACCGACTCGCTCAGGTATGCTCCTCGAAACACACCTGAATTCATATTATTGAACGGTAGTGGTTTATCAGGCCTGAAGTATGACCACAAACCTCACAGAGCGGCTTCACGCTCTCAGCCTAACGAAACATGGGCTTCGCCCTCTACCGGTCGAACTCTACAGAGACATCTTCGGCTACATGTCGTCTATGCGCGACCTCTGTAACTTGAGTGTTCTCTGTCACGAACTGCAACCAGAGGCGGAGTTCTTCATCTACCGCTCCGTACAGTCCACCAGCCGCTCTCAAACCGAGTACCTGTGCGACATTATCAGTTCATCGAGCCACCGTCATATGTTGGTCAGGACCCTCGATATATCCCACGACGAATGGAAAGGACCTCCCATCTCTGTAGCTCGCAACCAGGAGTATTGGGAGCGCCTCGCTCGCCTACTTCATGACTTGCCCAATCTCGAGGCCCTCAAAATCCATGATATGGCAATGCAACATGGAAACCCGAACGCTTGGGTGCTTTCCCGTGCCACATGCTCCCTTGTCCAATTTGATTCGGACTTTGTCTTTGACGAATGTCTGGTGTCCTTTCTCCATACTCAGCGCCAGCTGAAGCGCCTTTACTGGACAGAGAATTACACGGATGACAATTCTCGAAAGACCCTTTCCGGCATGGGTACCACAAGCGAGGGCAAGATTAGCCCTTCTGTAGTTTTGCTGAACACTAACAGCCCCTCATTCGCCATCAAGTGCCTGAGAAGTGCGAAACTCAGCCACGTATGGGTCTGCGGCCCGTGTGCGTACGAGGACGATGGCTGGATCAGGTACATGGATGATTTCGTCGACGGCTCTAATACAGCAAGCCTTCTATCGCTTCGACTAAATCTTCCTTATCGGAAGCGTACGCTGGTCAGCATACTTTCAGCACTCGCGAAGTCCACGCCCGACCTACGTTCTTTGGGATTCCTGCCATTGTTCAATTCTACCGTCAGTCCGTCTTCATATATGGCTATCCTTTAGGCTTATACGGATTTTGATCAATTAATTCCCAGGACACCGAGTTAATAGACGTGCTCTCGCAATTCAAGCACATCAAATCTATCGTGACTTGGAACGTGATCGAACGCAACACCTCCCGAATCATTGCGCAAGCGTGTCCGTCGCTGCGCTTTATTGCCTGCCTTCATTACTCGTATTCGCACGAATACGTCGTCCTCCCCGTCAATCCTCTCGGCACGCCACGTCCCCTTCATGATCCCCAGTATCTGCTCTGGAAGGACGTGTAACGCTTACGTAGACGTCGTGGTTTGCTCCGTAGGAATTTGTCTTATCAGGGAATTGGTAACAACCACGCCTTTCCCGCGCGAATCGAATCCATCATTCGCGCACAGTTGCCTAATAAGGAGCGCGCGGATTCTCACCGCCAGACCCTGTACGAGCCACGCGGTCCCAACACCGAACCATACACCAGGCAGAAATTAAGTAATAAATGAACCATCTAACCGCATTTCTTTCTTCGTAGAGCGACTACACTTGAAACAGCGGGTTCGATGCGTTCATTCCCGTCCTCACCCACCAGACCGCGTTCTGCCAAACCACGTTCTGACAAGCGTCGTTGTATTCTACCTATCCACCTTTCTATCGGCGGCGCGCGCCCTTGCTACCCTGCTGGCTTGAGATGCTTTGTATAAAACAGCCCCATCGCTTTGAGGATGACGAACACCGTGACAGGTATCCTTACCAGTACAGCTCTAGTGCGAGATGGCGCAACTCATCGAAGTCCCACAAACTCCGTATACACCACCGTCTCGATTCGATGCTCAGGCACCGGTTCTCTTCAGTACTCGGGGAGCCCCAGGGGTAAACCTCCGCGATGCTTACGACGGGAATCTGAGCTCGTTGGATTATCGTGATTACCCACACCATATCGCGATGCAGAGAATCACGCTACTCATTCAGGTATGCGCTACGTACTTACGATACAACTAGCGGGCGCACTAACATGCGGATAGTGGCCAGGCTACGACGAATGGGTTTTCAGAAATATCACAATTATGTCTCTGGGAAATCCCTCCGCCAAACACACTATCCACAAGCTGGTCAACACTCTTGCGCGCAAGATTCAGGACTTTTTCACCGTAGGTTCTTGTTTAACAATTATCAATGTTGTCGCTAAACACACGTTTAGGAAATGTCCTCAGTCCATGGAAGGGTCCCAGGCTGGGAGCTGCAGAACATTGATTTCGATGCACTGTACATAACAGAGCTTCGCCATGTCTCTCAGGGGCGCTGGATGCCGGTGTTGTACTACGGAGTGCCACATCAGACCACTTATCCGGTGGGCGGCGCTGCAGTGCATTACTACAACGTCTGATGTTCCCGCGAACCAAATGATACTTAGCATCGGATGGAAGAGTATTCGTAGCATGATTTCGTAGTGTCTTGGTTGTTCCGTATTGCTTAGCTGCCAGTGGTTCACCGCTACCGCAGGAGGTAGACTGTTCGGATATTCTTCTTATTTATTCGCACGATTGTGTACAGACTCCTGCTGTTTTCCGTATTTAACGACGATCACAGTCATTGATATCATCGTGAACGACTCATGTAGCGGCGGTGACTCTTAGCCAATTGTCGTCTAAAGTGCTTAGGTCGATAACGCGCTCTATCTTATTGGTGATCGGAAGAAAGATGACGTATGAGACCTGCCAAATAATTCTTCGACGACGAACCAGCTTATACTGTATGTCAATGAACGGTAGCTAATAAAAATATTCGGTTATGCATACAGTTTCAAATGATTGCAATGTGCATGCTTTCATCTACAGGACACCATGCATGAGATGGCGAGTTCTTGCTACAATCATGAGAAACACTTACATACAGTTTTGTTACGCTTTTTTACGTCGAGGCTACGGCCCACCATACCTCGGCCTCGCCGTTTACAGGCTTCATGATGATGTCGTTCCCCGGAGAGACGAAAACGATGGATCCTTGATCCAGCGTTGGCGACTCTCCCGCAGTAATCTTCACAGCGCCCTTCAGCACGATCCCGATCGAAGGACCATCTACTGCCTGTAGAGTCTCGTTCTCTCCTGCAGCAAGACTCGTACCAAGCACGACAAACTCCTCCAACGGAGGCTCGTACGACTGCGTCTTGCCGTTCTTTGATTTCCTATATGTCTGATGCCCCAATCTCCAATGATCCTGGTCCCGTGCGGTGAATGTCAACGCCCTGATGAAGTCCTTCGACTGACGCTCTTCTTCTGGTACGAATGCGACATTGAGAACGTTATCAGAAACCGCCATACACTCGATGATGTCGCCTTCGAGATACGCGTGTACTTCGTCTGCGCCAATATACACGGACTCTCCGCGCTTCAATTTTACGAAGTTCATGAAGAAAATCGACGATAGCACTTCGACGTCTCCGGGGTACTGAGAGTTGACCTTCTTGACAAGCCGAGCGATCTCCTGGGACGCAGAGTCTGAGCCCCACTCGGCGCTGGACACTCGCTTGACGAGGGCTTCGACGTGAGGAGTCACGTCGGCCTGCTTGCGTCCCAAGAGAGCGGCGTATACCTCCTTCAGAGTCTCCCTCGTTGGTTGCGAGATGAAAGCGTCAACGACGGTATCGTTGGAAATGGCTTTACGAATCTCGGGAATAGATTGCAAAGGGCTGCTGATGGTCTGTAGTGGTTGGAACCCCACGAAGCCAGTGAACGCGGTGTCCTCTCCCCATCCTTCTTCTCGTAGTGGCTCTCCGATGACGACAGCAATCTCCGGTTTATGATTCGCATCCACAAATGTTTCTGGATCACGTTTAGAAAGCTCCTGAGACAGCTGTTGATCTGGGTGGACTTGCAGTGGTAGAGCTTTCTCAGCGCAAAGAATCTTGAACAAGAATGGGACGTGCGTCGTGTTCGGCCATTTGCGCACGAGGCCTTCACCGAGGTAATGGGTCGGGTTCGAGGAGATGAAAGAGTATAGTGATGTTTTAGGATCGTCGAAGAGGAAGGCTTCGCCGTTCTGGTGCGTGCCCATCCATATCTACCGTGGTGTGAGTAAACAGCATATAACACGCTTAGAGATACTTAGGCCAAGACGTACCTCTGCATACGACTCTTGCTCATCGAGCTTGAAGCCTTCCCCTACCGCGTTGGGAGCTAATCGCGCTGCTAGTGAAGATGTCCCAGTTTTGCCCCAATCATACTTTTGTAATCCGCCCTTCAACCTAAATATCGTGACATGTTTGCTATGAGCTGTTGGACTTTAAATAAGAAAGATTCAGTCTTCGAGTTAACGTCATGAGGGCCATTTTATGCGTGTGTGTTTATATACGTGTGACATGAATTGGAGATGCGCAGACGGTGACGAGGTTGGTGTGGTGGAGAGCAAGTTCATCACGTCACATATGGTGCGCTCTCTGCTTCCCGGCAAGTCCCGATGGTCGATGCCGTCTGAGCCGAATGCCAAATTTATACATCGCAAACTTTGTGGCGCACCATCATAATGCTTGCTTGCAAGTCAATGACCCTATCCTCATGTATATGTCGATCAATCAGCCCGCTGAACTATAGTGTCGCATTTGTCACGAAATCGAGGACTGAAGACAAATGTTCACAGAACTCCATCTCCGATATTTGTTGTCTGGTCCTGTGGCCACGTCAATTCGAGTCTGAGTCAGCTCCATCACAATCCTTGCAGGCTGATCGACATCCACGGTTTCACAGAATGCATAGGAAAGGCGTGAGTACCTATCTGCCTGCTAAACCAAGCTAAGGGCTAAAGTAATTGACTTTAGACATTTCCGACAGTTGCGTATGAAGTCAGCCTCTCTGCGTACACTTCTCGATCGTGCAAGCCGCAGGCTGACGGCTCTGCCAGCGATATCTATACATACTCTTTTGCCTGACTCTCACTTTCTCAGATTTCGACTCCCTTCCTGACACCTTTATCGTCGAACTGCCTGGCGCATTCTCAACTTCTCTATCGTCTAAACATAACCTTATCTAAGTATGAACGCAGCACAGTATAACACCCGCTTTCTTGAACCGATTCCTCGAAGACTCAACGCTAATGACTCGTCGTTATTAGTGCCGGTAAGTATTCAATCTCTGCTCATCATCCTTCTACAACATCGACATTGAACATTCTTCTTACAGGACGCAAGTGACAGGCAGGGATTGCTCTCGTCCTTCCCGAGCCAAAGTCTTCCGCAGGGACTTGCTTCTTCAGCTAGTGCGCCCGAGCTCGGAATCAACGACACTAGTCTGCTAAATGCTTTGGACGAGTCTATCTTTTCCATCACAACAGCGTCTGTGTCTACTATACCAACACCAATAGATGTCGATGAAGACCCGTTCACAGTTCCTATCAAGGCCATGTTGGACGAAGCACATCCCGTACCGGCGATCTATAGCAATGATGGGGAGGGCATCGATGCCGTGCTCGAGAAGGCTATGAACCCAAAGAAGAACAAGCATAGTATACTCCGTGTCGTAAAGAAGGCGGGTGCGTCTGCGAAGAAATTTGCTCACAAGACCAAGAGCTTGACGATGGTCAGTCATTGTGGTCTCTAGTTGTGTATCGCCATACTAAAAATGTGTGATCATAGCGTCGAGAGCCCAAGATGGCGATACACGTCAAGGACCTGTTCGATGTACCTGCAGTTCCGCACAATACGCCTGCGCTAGGGCCCTCGATTGCGGTCTTCGAACCGGAGGAGCACAGTAGTCCTCCTAAGCTGGTGCTGTTTGGCCCAACGGAATCCGTTGAGTCATTGGCGGCCACGTTAGGCTCTCCTACCACTTTATCTGCCTTTCCCATTTCGCCGCCTATCAAGTTTGCGCTCCGTCCTCCGCCTGCAAGTTCTGCATCTCTGGTCCAGAGTCGAAAGCCACCTGCCTCCAGTCGTGCATACGGCTGCCGGCTACTATTGAAGGCCGTTATATTCTTGCCATACGCCCTCGCCGTAGGCTTTCTACCATTGCTTGCCCCTGCTCATCTCTCCCATATCGCATTCTCGTCCATCTTCGGATATGCCTCCCAACCCGAAACCCCTTTCGACCGCTACAACCACCACATGAGGCTCCTTCCCTGCCACATCGGCCTCGCATGCGGCTTTCTCGGCGTCCTCGGTTGGAACCTCCTACACAGCGCACCTCTTGTTTGCGCTGCACTGGTCGCTGTGCTTGTAACCACGACATGGTGGATGTGGCGAGACTTCGATGCAGAGTCCTCTAGGTCTTCGATACTAGATGACCAGGACCTCGGAGTTGACGATATGGTGACGATCTATCACCTGTACGAGTCTACCGTTCCATATGAGATGCGCCATGCGCTTCATAATATGGCAGCGAGGCTCCCCTTCCGGCGTCAGGTTACGGGTGCCCCCCTCGTGTCGCAAGAGCATGGACCTGAGCGAGTACGCATCATCGTCCAGTACGATGACTAGCCGCGTCTCTCGGCCTTAGCTCTAGTCCTTTGTTCTCGTGCTTGAAATGATTGATTCTCGGAACATGGCTTTAAGTAGTACAATATGAGAATGTTTGTTATGTGTTATGTAGGAATACAATCTTCACAATGGCTTGGATCTAAACGAGCGAACGAGGACAAGTGAAGGGTATGCTTAAGGTACTACTACTGCTATGGGAGACCGAAGAAACGAATGAGAGGCAAGAGTCTTAAGCATGATCAAGAAGGGCGTTAAATCGTTAGAAACAAAGGCCGGGACAAGACGAAAAATGGCAGAAAGGAAGTATGCAGGGAGAGGCGATGCGTGGAATAATGATAAGGTGAACATAGAGCTACAAATGACCATCGTTCTGTGGATCGTACCCATTGTGAGGAGATCCGCAGCTTCTTATCGCCTCGCGACGCGCTTGCGCTCTCGACCTTCTTCTTCAACCTCCATAGCGTCTGAAGGAGGATGCTGACCGTGATCGTTCGCCTCACGCGCAAAAGCGGAGGTTAGATTCCGTGAGCCTCGGATTCTACGCCTGGAGCTACTTGACGCTGTCGGGGAGACACTTGTCGCGGGCGATTCGGTGATAGCTGAATGGCGGCGCTTTGAGCCTACTGTTTCAGAACCTGGGCAGGGGGACATGTCGGGGGTTGAGGGTGGAGGAATGATGGCCAGAGGAGCATCGTTGGGCGTAGGGGCTAGAGGCGAAAACGAGCTAGAAGAGGCCATAACAGCTTCTTTGGCGTTAGCGAAAACACGATTTCGCAATCCACGTTGCATGGGAAGGGAGGGCATTGATGTTGAAGATCGCGATAGTACTGATGGCACAGGTGTCGGTGAAGGGGGGTGTGCGGGCGCGGGCGCTGGTACGGAGGTGTGAGGAGACTGAGGGGTCATTGGTGCGGTCATTCCCTGAGCAAAGAATAGGTAAAAAAAAGTGTCTAGAGTCATGAAAACTTGATCAACGTACGAATTCACTTTGCCGAGAGGAGTTCACAGGCACGGGCGGTTTGGAGACACAGGTAGTAGCACCTGATGGAGCTTTCGACTGCCGTTCCCTCTCCTTATCCTTCTCTTCATCTTCCTCCTCTTCTTCTTCCCTTGACTTGATTGCCTCCAACCTTGCTTCCAAATAGTCCATGACTCTGCCAATGGTCATCCCGCTCCCGTTCAAGTCGCTTGTCTCTCCAGCCGACACTCCTTGCTGAATCATCAGCAAAAGATCCTGGCAGGCCGCCGCATATCCAGAGTTGTAAGCTCTCTTGGACGTCCGCAAAGAGGACTTATAAAGGGTGGTGATGCTCAATGCAGCAGCTGCGAACAGTTTTGCGCATGATAAGTGACTAAGCCGACTCAACGAAATGCGCGGACTTACCCTTAAAATTGTTCAACAAATCCTTCTCAGCATTGACGAAACTTGATGCAGGAAGTGAACTAGCCAGATTCGTGAGGGACTCCATAAGTTCGTGGTGGTTGCAGGTGTTGTAGCACAAACGTTGCGAACGCCGCGGCCACAGGCAGCTGTCCCATATATGGTAATGCACACGTGAGTAATGAGCGCTAACTATCTGACTCCGAAACCGCCGCTGAATTCTTGAACTTGAACCAATCGTTGTGTATATATTCTGTATCTACTTGCACACCTTCACAGAGTTACTCAGTAAGCCTTCTGATTTCTCAAGATACTTCAAGCACTTATTTTCTACCCAGGATTAATATTAGTGTACTCCATCTGCAATATCTGTATATTCCAGCACATCACTGTAATGTCTCTTACTTCCTTCTTCGGTCGGTCGCCTCACCATTAAAAGCTGTTTCATTTTTTGGCAGAAAAAATGGAGGACAATGGTACCTTCAATTACGCGACGCCTGGCACAACCTCGCCCATCCAGCGCCTTCCTGCCGAACTACTGTCGCGAATCCTTCGCCAATACGCATCGTCGATCTTCGGTCGTCAGTGGCAAAAACATTGGAGTGTCCTTCCCGGAGATTGGTATAGTTGGATTCTCCTGGGAGATGTTTGCAAGGACTGGCGAGCATCAATATATCAAGACTCATATTTTTGGAGCCATCTATACCTCCCCAGTCACGATATCCTAATTCAACTTGGTCTCGAACGTTCTAAACGCCGGAGCATTTGTGCGATAGCTGATGAGCAATATCTTCCTCTCGAAAGCTTACAAGACTCGATTGGTGAAGTTCTCGAGACCGGGCGGGTCGAAGAGCTGCATCTTCGACTAAGATGCGACAATGGCTGGTTCCTCGAAGATCCGGCATGCATGCTAACGTATGCTGGGCTCAAAAGGCTCTATCTATCTATGAGTATGCCTCACGAACTTCACATTGGCCGCATATTTCCCCCCGACTCTGGTCTTCTCCCAAACCTCACCGAGTTACACACACATCGTGTTGCTTTATTTTGGAACCGTCTGACGGGTCTTCACATGATGCAGAGTCTTTCGGTTGATTACGATGACTTGGGCGAAGCGGGAATCACAGAAGTACTACGCGCATTGCGGGACATGCCGCTTCTCCAGGAGCTCAACCTTGCCGTCGATCTTTATGCCCCCAAACCGAAGAACAAAATGCTTCGTCATAGCCAAAACCCTCTTGGAATTCCCGTCATCGAGCTTCCCCACTTACAGAAGTTCAGCCATGTGTGTAACACGGGCTACTATGGATCACGTCTTCTGCTGGACTACCTGCGTTTCCCTAGCACAGCGAGGATCAAATTCGAATTCGGTGAAAGTGCACCCCAAGCCGTAACTGCACTAGCTTCGAAGCTCACGGGAGAGACTACCCTAACTCCCACGCAGCCTATCGAGAAATTCTATATCTCCATTGGGAAGTCGAAAGGACCGTTTACATTTAAAGGTCGAGTAGCCTCTACCCCGTCTACTGGTGCCTGGGGCAAACGGGATCCGAAAATGGCGTATACATACGAGATCAAATATCAGGCAAGACTTGTAGAAACTGGTGAAATATGGAATATGATGACGGACACACTGGTTCCCCTCCCTCTTGCATCTGTTCGATGTCTGGCGTTAACCTCGACCTTTTGCGATCGCACAACGGATTACATCTTCCAACGCTCCTCCACTCTTGGCGAATGTATGCCAAATGTCGAAATTCTACGTTTCGCAGGAACGCAGAAGCTTACCTGTGCCCTAGAGGAACTTCTCGCCACGCTTATCAGAACCTCCCAAGGCTCCTCTACACCATTCGCATTCATGTTCCCCCGTTTAACGACCATCGAGATACGAAACTTCGTGTTTGCGCGGTGTGACTCACACGTGACCAGTGAGCATTACGGCTGCTTGGAGTCTTTCATCCAGCTCTTGCAAGTGCGTCAAACCCACGGGTGTGCCTCTATCGAGCATATTCGTCTCGACCGCTGCGCCAACTTCTTCCAGCCGACCTCTATAGATAGACTTTCGCAAATAGTTCCTCGCATCACCTGGGACAGATCAGAAAGTGCCATCTTTGACGATACTGAGCACGAACTTTTTGGGTAAGTGCATTCGCACAGCTCGTCTGAGATATTTACCTAACGAAGACGCAGCTCGGAGTATGATGGAAGTAATATTGCCAACTGGAGAACTGCGTGGACAGACATTGATAAGGGAGGAGTATGTACAATGTACTAGCCAGGTAAGTACACACTCATATGCATCGTATCATCTGTTGCTGATATATTGGTTGTTTTAGAAATCGCTTTTCAAACAAGCCGAGGCACCATAGATGTTTTTTTAGCAATTGGACATTGATATAATATCAACGGAGAGCATATCGGGATATGTCGTAATTCGCTCATGATCTGTAACATTTTTGTTTATGTTCTTAGACATGTCGTGTACAAATACTACCAATACGGCGAGCACAAAGATGTATACAAGCGGATTGTGATGTTATGAGCTGTACACACTATAACCCGCCTTTGACAGCCAACCACGCTGAGCGCGATGACATCTCCTTCCACCACCTTAAAATATCCATATGAGTGTTACGTTTGATGATCGGATCGTGCTACGCGACTTACCTCGCAACATTAGGGCGCTTTTTATCATCGGTCAGAAGCTGGAAATCCCCTTCCTCTACGAGTAGTGAGGCCCACGCAAGATGATAAAGGTCGGCAAGTGTAAGATCCTTTGTGTTCGTGCATCAGATGCAATGATATTATATAGCAAAATGGAAGACACGGTCTTACCTCTCCAGCAAGGTATTTCTGCTTGCTCAGAATTGCCTCATAACCATTAAGCTTCTCATCAAGTTTGCCAACCTGCTCGTCCAAGGCAGCTTGATTCAACTCTAGATTCAAATATTTCCTATGGGCTACATGTCAGTCCCGCTATACTGAGCACGACCTATCAAGAACATATACTTACGGCTTGTAGATTTTCTCCATAACAATAGAAACGACGATGGGATCGAAATTGCTGTACTCAATGCTGAGCGCCTGGTCGAATAGTGCGGTGGCCTTCAGATCACTGGGGTCTGGAAGGAGGGAAGGTCCTTGACCGCGCCATTTCGTAGCAATATACTTGCAAATAGCCCGAGTCTCGTAGAGAACAAACCCGTCGTCGTCGATATATGGAACCTGCCCGAACGGATGTTTCTGGAGATGCTCAGGCGTCTTATGCTGCTTCGCCTGCACGTCGATGCGCACAAACTCGAAGGGAACTTGTTTCTCCTTCAGAATATGTGCGACTCGCAGGGTCGGCCTGGAAAGCGGCGAGCCAAAGAGTTTGAGAACCATAGTAATGTATAATCGTAAGCCTCTGGATGCGGAGGGGAAATTGGTGATGAGATGATTGGTGACGAATATGGCGCAATAGTAAGGCTTGAGTATATATACTTGCCATCGAGAAGTCGCACAGCGCGTCGTGTGTGGCACGCAGCGTAATAACCACACACTTGAATGTCACGGACTCCATCGATAGTCATACCCCGGTGCGTCGGAAAGCAGACAAAACGGGGAACGCTTATTCAGCATACTTTGCGTCGCGAAGCCATACCGTTGATAGTCCGTGGGATAGATGCAACGAAGAACCTTTCGACAGCTGCGACTATTGAGTTGTCCAATAAGCGATCACTCAACAATTCTGATTCTGTGATGCAGGCGTCAACGGTCAGCATTCCCCCCGATCTCATATTCTGTATTCAGGATACTTACTCATTATAGGAAGTGAATGCTTTAATAGAGGCCAGATTGGTGCGTTCATGACTTTCCGTGGTCTGCTGGCAGTCTGGCCATGGCCGGGTCACGGGTAAGAACCCGAATAAGGACCTACGCCACAAAGCTGTCGGAACTTCAATATAGCGGTATCGTCCGACGACTGGCACACGGCAGGCGATTGCCGTTCATATATAAACATGTACGTATAAGTACCACTTACCGGAAATAGGTCTCACACTACTCGAACGTAGACGAGGCATGTTTGTAGATCCGTGTACTACATAAGGAGCGGGGATGCACGATGAGAAGTGGCTGCCAGTGGTAGTAAGTAGATGTAGCTTACATAAGATGACGAATAACCTAACTCCGCAATACAAGTGTGCAAACTATATATCGCTAGGCTACTCGCTTTGCGGCTGAGTATGCAGTTAGTGTCTACTCTGTGAGTATTATTCTTCTTGCCTCAGATATCTAGAATTCTACAGCGATAAGAACCATTGTATGGGTGCACTACTTATATGTACGATCATTTTCCCCAAACAGGCAATGATGCCGCGTGCGTTCCGTCACGGCGGTCACAGACTGAGGCCACTCGAGTGCAGTTTTTTTTCCTTACTTACGCTTTAGTCCAACCTCTGCCACTCAGTTCCAACCTCCGTGAAAGGCAACAACTTCAGGCGAAGTATTTGGTGAGCCCTTGGACGGTGAGTATGATGTCTCATTGATATGTCAAGTGCGAATTACTGGCTCATCATCGTTCGCTATCTTACATGTTGCGAAAAACTCTTCCTGCCTTTCTCGCGCTGCAAGCCTCGCAGGGAACTCATTTAAATGTCGAGCAACAATTCAGTCTCCGCTCCTGCCTCAGAACCCTCCGTGTGGGTTAAGCAATTCCCTCCCGAATTACTTCTCCGAATATTTCGTCTTTGCGCGTCTTCCCCGATAGTCCAACAGAGGCACAAGAATTGGAGTGTATCGGGGAGCAAATGGTACTCATGGCTTTCTATTGGGCTCGTTTGTCGGCTTTGGAGATCACTACTGCTGCAAGAATCATACTGCTGGAGCTTCCTTTATCTACCCGCCGGCAAAGCCCTAATTTCGCTAGCTCTAACGCGCTCCAATAAGCGGCACCTCACTCTTGTGGTGGACGATCAGTACATGTTGAAAAAATTTCCACATGGTCTTGATCCCCTAATGGATGTCTTGGGCAGCGGACGCGTTGTGGAACTACATTACCGATTTGCCAACGAAGAATCTGAGCGTCTTGTTCTAGAAGATCCCAGGTTTCAGTCAATATTCCACGGCATGACAGTCCTAAACCTATCTACCACTGTACCCTTCGATCCCGACGAATCTGACGACGAAGAAATTCCCTTTCCTTCCAAGGACTCCTTGCTCTACCCAAAACTCCGCGAATTAAATGTTCGTTCGATTGCGGTTCAGTGGAAAGAGCTCTCACGCTTTCCGTCGCTACAAATCCTTTCCTTGAATTGTGCCGAAATGGAGTCATACATGGTAGACATCATGGATGTATTGGGTGCGCTAGGCTCCATGCCGCTTCTCCGTGATCTTTACCTCGCTCTTCACTTCACCGTCAACGACTCGGAGGACCTCAATGTTTATTACAGTGACAACCCACTTGAGACTCAAATCGTCTCGCTACCTCAGTTGGAGTCATTCTCTCTCCTCTCGAGGGATAGTCACACTACAGATCTCCTCTTGAAATACGTGCGCTTTCCTGGGACTACGAAGTTCAAGATCATGTTCGACGAATACGTCCCATATAACGCAATCGGGGCCAAACTCGCTGGAACGACTACTCTTACTATCCCTGAACCCATCGACAAATTCTACATCTTCATGGAGCGCTTCGGACCCTTCTTCTTCCGGGGGAGGGCGGGACCCGAGAGGACATTAGTGGAGCGAGGTGCACACCTGCCATATAGCTTCGAGCTCGGGTTTGCCAAAGCGATTACAAATCGCGATCGTGGGGTTGAATGGATGAAATCTACCCTATTTCATCTTCCCTTGAAGTCCGTACGATGTCTCTCGATCTCCTCAGGATACGGAGATTCTCTCGACGGAAACATCTACCCTGAGCCAAGTAACCTGGCAATGACCATGCCCAACGTCGAGGTGCTACGTCTTACTGGTACAGAGAAGAACCTGTGTGTACTAGAAGAATTGCTCGGATACGCTGTGAACAACATATACTCGACGGAGGCTGGGGAGTATCCAAAGTGCATGTTCCCGCGCCTTAGAGCTCTCGACATGCGTGGCTTCGTGTTCCGACTCTGTGGGCACCATAGCAGAAACGAGGACGAGCACTATGGCTGTGCTCACGCGTTGCTTGAGGTTTTGGAATTCCGTAAGAAGCAAGGATGTGCTCCAGTGGAACACCTGCGCATCTCTCGCTGCTTCAATATCGGCGCACTCACAGTAAAACGCTTGGAAGCCTTGGTTCCCCGCATCACATGGGATGGGAATGTGCGGATCTGGAAGGAGGACAGCGATCTGCGCTTCCACAACGAGTACAGGTCAGTCTTGCCTGCAAATTCCCCATCTCTTTGCTAACGACAAGTGACTGTTAGTCGCGAGTACTCGTATAGCTGGCGTAACGCTTGGGCCAAAGCCATCGAGAGTCCGAAGACTAACACCGAGTCTGATTAAAAGATTACGTAGTAACATGAAAAACCCGGAATCAAGTAAACGTATCGCTTTCTTTGCCTCGTAACTAAGTGTGTTGTCACTTTGCGGTTTACTGGAATCATGGGCCAACCTAACCAACGTGAAAACTCGGATTACGCTGACCATCATTCTCATGGTTCATGTCAACCAGCGTGCCTTTCCCGTTCTACATGCGCACCGTATACTTTGACACAATAAATCATATAGCAAGGGATCACAACCATATGATCTACATCTACACTACGACTCCAACAAAGGGATTGAAATTGTATTCCGTGCAGGTCTTCTCGACGAAAATGCTGCCGTATCCGTCTTTCACCTTGGCACCATTCCTCAGAATCTGAATGTATGGTATCTGGCTATCCTCGACAGGAAACGGCACACTGCCCATAGATACCTGGTTGCCATGTGCGGTAAACTCGGCATGGGACGATCCGATGTCGAGAGTGATCGTAGCATCTGAAGTGACCATTGCTAGTGCGAAGACCTCATCTGCTGGGAAGTCAGCGTTGCGTGGTGCAGAGGTGGTTCCACCTGTACAGACAGCCCCTTTGGGATTCTTGCGATACCAGAAGATCACTTGGTCATCCTGCACCGTATATTGAGAAACTGAAAAGAGGTTACAAACGCGAGACGCACCGTTATCGTCGGTTGTGTACCGGTCTTGTACCAGCTGATATAGTACTGGGCGACCCTTCTCCAAGGAGAATGATCCTGGCCGTTCACATAAGTTGCGTTGCCAATGTTGATATTAGAGTTGAGATCGGCAATGTAGTGTGATTCGCCGTAGTCGTTCCAAGTAATGATCTCAACGATATCAGGCTTGATCTGAACTGTTGCCCGAATGCTGGTTAGTATCGTAGTTAGTAAGCCGACTGAAGTGGTCCATACGAGCTTGCTGCCACCGGTAGTTCCACAGCGTGTCCGAGTATTCGATCCAGTTCTGATCGGCCGAGAGATCTTTGTACTGCCACGGAGAAACACCTGGCGATATTATTGGTTGTGTGAGGGCGAGTATATTATCACAATAGGAGAGCATAGTACCCATAATGTACGGGCCCGTCCGTTGTTTGATAGCACTTTGATATGCAGCATCAGTATCTGTTGTAAGATTAGCAAGGACGTCGTTAGGCCTACAGATGATATTTGAAATGAGTAATTGACAGTATTGATGATGACGAGCAACAGCGTACCAGGACCACCAGTTCATGAAGCCATCGATACTCGGATAAGTGGTCAAAAGTTTGCCAGCTGCGCCAGGATCTCTATATGTCGTGAACGCAGGAGCTAGGCTGATGCTAATACCATCGTTCGCCAAGTCGTTCTTGAATTCGCTCCAGAAGCCGTCATTGGCATAGACCCCAGTATCTCCAGCGTATGTCGATACAAGCACCTTGTCGTTCCACTTGAACTGAGCAGGTGATTTCGCATGTGCAGCGACGATTGAGACCATGTCGGTGATTGACCATGAGTAAGACATATCGAAAGAAATAAAAAGCTTAAAGTCAGGGTTACTAAATGTCTCCGCGGCTGCATAAGCGTCAACGAGTTTGGAGGCCTCGTAGTCGTTTGCGTTCATGTTTAAAGCTGTAGGAGCAACGGCCTTCAGCTCTTGTTAGGTAAGGATGTCTGGGCTTCTTACCGAAACCATCAATTCCAATGGACCGTGCAGTAGCGATATCGGTTTCCCAATCGCTTTGCGTAAACGAGTACGCTTCAGCCAGCTGCAATAGTATAATCAGTGCTTGTCATGTATATATTGCACGTTACAGGTTATGGACTCACCATCCAGTGAGCAAACACATGTTGAGCGCCAGCGGAGTGTAACAGAGCGAGAAGCCCAAGCAGCACTTGCAGCGTCCTCATGATGAGTAACAACTATCCTGAACTTTTGAAGCCGTCAACGGAAGATCGAGGTGAGAAGAGGGCCGAGCAAGAGTAGATCTCTACTCGTCAAGTTATATCAGAGCCAGCTACTTTATTACAAAATGCACTTCTTGCCATGTCGTCAACATGTGTTCTAGAAGTCACGGTTGCGATGCCATCCATGCATCGAGTGCGGTGAACGGACTGTCCGCACAAATGAGCTCTTTACATCACGGTTATTGGCGTCATCAGCGTGATAACGGACTTGAAGTGCACTGTCAGGTGCGTCGAGTCAATGTGAGATTGGGCTGATCCTGCGGAGAGATGCGAGTAACAATACAGTCTTCACCGGCGTGCAGTTATCCGAGTGAACAAGAAGCAGAGAAGACAGATCCCATGACTCTGGTGCACACCTGTAACATGTCAAATATGATTCAGCTCATGCCTGCCATCGCCGTTGTGGCACGACGCTGATCAGCAAATGTAAGTGACCCAGGATATTCGGTATTGGCGATATCATATACGACTTGCCAAACAATCACACTTGCAGGAGAAACACAACGCACGGACTCGGAGAGAAGCATCGTACAGCACCTAAGAAGTGTTTGTGATTTGAAAGCAGTCACAAGTGATTCGAGGATGGCAACTGCTGGAGGTGCAGTACAGTGCAACTTGCTAGAAGTCCGAGTCCAATATGTCGGATTGCGATGTGTCGGCTTGTGCATGACGTCGAGGACGTCGAGCCATAAGTTTAGAGTCGACTCTCGAATCGCCGGTATCGCTGGCATGACGTGAATCGTCGGGTCTAGAAGCTCCTCTGCTCCCTGACCTTAAACGAGCATGGCGAGGGACATTCGCATATCTAAATAAACTACATCAGCCACACTCAAAGGATGACACCAGTGCGACTTACTTAGAGTCTGCAGTACGTATCCTCTTTGAGGCTTTAAACGGTAGCCCTGTATCACGGTGGCGAGGAGCACTTGATATCATAGCAAGAGATGGTGCCGGCAATAAAGATGGCGAGCGCGACGAAGAAGGAGACCTATCATAGATAGATATCAATTATACCTAGTTATCTCGGAGCATGTGCGTATGAGTTACCTTACCTCGAAGGAGGTGGCCCAACATTTGCATCAATATCGTCATGCTCAGCTTCGTCAGAGATGGATCTGAGTTCAATCTAGTCAGCTAACACGTCCTAGGTCTACTTGAAACAGCATCCCGAACCTTGCTTTGCGTCTCGTAGCAGGCTTCATAGGGCTCAGAAACCTGCCACGGGGTAAGTTCTCATCTACTTCAGACTCCTCTGCACTGTCGTCCAGTGGCTGGTCAGAAGACGTGTCTGCGGCTTGAACCAACTCCAGAACAGCCTGGTATTGTGGGTCCTGTATGTAATCCTCATCGCGTAAACAGCTCAGCTGCTTGGAATACTGTTTGACAGCTCTTGCTCCAAACCGTTCTATCGCCTTTTGAGATCCGGAATCCTCAATTGAGCACTAAAGATTATCGTGTTTAGTAGGCCCCCAGGGTATACACTAGACACTTACGTGATCAAGCTTCGACAACAGTAGTCGCAAGCATAAGAGGCCCCTAGTATCAGGCGTCGAAGGCAAGTGTAGCTTCGGCAAAATTTGATAAACAGGTCTACGTTCGGCTGCAGACCGGTCAAATAAATCTACGATGAGGAAGAGGGAGGAGCTCACGGGTCCGTTCAGCGTCATAACAACTCTGCAGAATATCGATGGCAAGGTTAAAATGGGTATCCTCGCTGTCCGAGCCAAGCTGCGAGGAGGATCTGTCAAAGTCTACTGCTTAGAAGACTATGCGTGAGTTATTCAGGTGATTTACGCACCCTGAAGCACGCTTCTGAGGATCCGTCCAGTCAACAAACAAGGCGCAAAATTGGGCGGGTGTGATCATCGTCTGGTCTTCCTCCATCTCTCCATATGCTTGCGTGACCAAGTCAAAAACTGTAAAAAAGATCTACGCGAAGATTAGCAGGAAAACACAGCCACATTAGCTAAGAAAGACTTACGGATTGCATACGTAATTGATTAGCATATGAGCTGTAGCAATAAGCTGGGATGAAAAAGGAAAGACATTGTCGAAGCTGCTGGTTGTCAGAGTTTGCGGGTGATACAAATGCCAACACTAATGCGGTGAGAACCTGATGATGCTCAGATTAGAGATTTAGCAATGCAACATCTATGCTGAACACGCACGCGTTCATCACCGATGATACCGTTTAGCATGAGCTTAGAGAGGCCCACACAAATCACAGCTCGCACATCGAGGGCTTCGTCATCCTCGAACGTCTGCAGGAGAAATGAGAGGATCTGATCCGTCTGTGTTCAGGGGATCTAATGAGAGATCAATCTTCAAGCTAGCAATTTGAGGATGGCTCACCGTCTCCTTCGATCTCTGGAAGAAGACGCCCGAATGCATCAATAGCAGGTCCAGCACGATCTGTAGAATTTTTGGCTTGAGACTTCCCGGCACGTGCTGTACTTGACTGCAGAACAACCCGAATGACTGCAATGCCATATCCTACAGTAGCAATCAGATTTGATGAGCACATAGGAGTCGAACGACGTACCCTTGCGATGAGACAGCACAACCCTAATGCAACCAGTCCGAGCTCGCGGAAATTGGCTTCTACCCGCTTGATAGAAGGAACGATCAAGTCGTTGACAACACCTTCGAGGGTCGAATTTTCTTCGAACCTCTATACAGCAATTGAGTTTATAAGAGTACCAACGATATGGGCGTAAGAAGCAATTACCCCGTTGACACGTTTAAGCATAGCAATGCAGAGAGTAAGACATCTCAGGTCTATCTCATCCGAACGGAGTTTCTCTTGTTCATTCAACTCTCGTGTGGGTCGCTTATGGCTTCCAAGTCTGCTTGTGTTGAGCGAACTCATGCGAGAGTCGTCGACGTCCTTCGCGCCCATGGAGTCAGAGTCAGTCTAGCGAAAGGAGAAGTAAACTCACTGGCGGAGGTACCTCAAAACCACTGTCATCCCTACCGTCGAATAAGCTGTCCCGTAGCTCGACCATTGTCCCAACGGTAATCTTGATCATCTCGCGGTCGTCAGTCGTTAATTTGAGAACTTCGAGGCATGAATCCATAAGTGTCTCCGGTAGGTACTCTACACCAATCATGGATCCTACGCGTCACAAAAAAAGCTGTCAAGCACATCGAGACAATGAAAGCGGAGATACTGACGAATCACAAGAAACATCTTTCTTCGCCCTAGCTCATCCGTGTAGTCCAAACAACATGCAATCTTGAGCATTTCACCGAGGATACAAACTCTCCGGTACATCTCTTCTTCACTCCGTTCGAGAGCTGAGAAATCTTGTTCGTCATCTGAGAGATTGTCGAAGTTTTCGTCGGCCTTCAGAGTTTCGAATTCCTCGATAGCGTCCAGCATGAGGTTGCAGTTCTCCTGTACGAAGAATGCGGAGGCCATTACGACTGGAATGCCCGCATCATCCATCATACGACTAGTGTTCAATCCAATACCAGAGCACGACGCCTCAGTGGAGTCCGGAGAAGTGTATTCGATAAAGCATCGCGCGAACACCGCAGCTTCGAGCGTCATGCCTTGCCAGTAGGTATCTGTGATGATTGTTATCTTTAGATGCACTTACATAGATGATAAGGCCAGCACACTCACCAGGGAAGACGACTTTCCGTACAGCCGATGCTTTTGTGACGAAAATCGACCGCAAAGCGTCCAAAGCGATAGCGAGACCTTCTTCGTTGGTAAGATCAAAGAGACTCAAGAACTGGGAAACTCCCGTGAGGAAGTCACTATCGGGCTCCGAACGTGCGATATCGAACCAATAGTCGACCATGTCAGCTGCAGCTGCTTTGACCTTGTCGTCCCTGTCGCCTAGACCATCACGAACGAGCGTTTCACGTTGAGCAATCGTTAATTGAGCAGGGTTGAAATAGCGAAGGGTCTTGTTGAAGACAAGGGCGCGAATGCAGGGATCGATGTCTCGAGTGCGTGTGATAATCACAGGAAGAGTGGTTGGCGTCAGGGGGGTGTTGACGATAGCTAGACGGCGGACTTCACTGGGTACCCTTTAGGTTGTGTTCAACGGCTCATGAGAGTATTACATACGGAGAGACGTCTGCGCAAAGCGAGTCCAAGATGTATTCGAGAATCCCTTCTTCCTGCTCTTCGTCTTCATCCGCGTCGGTGTCCATCAACTTCGCCAGCGCCAATATTGCTTGTGCACGGATAATCGCTTCTTTGTCTTGCCGTCGTTCGAGCAATGCGCGTCGAAGTCTATCATATATATCCTCGCTGCGGTATATCAATAAACTGGAAGCATTGTAGAAGGGACGACGCGTACTCTAGTTCTCCCAAGTGGCACAACAGTTCTGCGACTGTACCTACAGAACGAAAGCGCACATTCTTATCCTTCGCGACGAATCCCTTCAATAGGAACTTGAGCAGCTGTGAGATAAACCTGGACACGGGCGTGTCCAGATCTTCGTCTTCGGAGGAGGAGCTCGATGGAACGGGTGGGGAGAGACCTGCGAGTATGCGTCAACAGATCTGACTCTTTGGAAGAACGAGTCGACGTACCCTTTTCCAGTATGTATGCTACATATGACCCGACAAACTTCACCACTCTGTCGGCCGGTTGTACGCCCTTCTTCACTAGCAAGACGCGTCCCAGCATGTCTACAAACACCCTGCTGAACCGGTGTTCGCCCGTCAATCGCAGAGACCCATCCGCTAGTCGTTGCACATTCTTGACAGCTTCGACATGTATCTTGACCAAACCGATGCTGTTCTTCTTATGGTTTGCCACAGAAGTTTGCACCTGGTCGAATATCGCTGCGATGGGTGTATGTAGAGCGTCCATAATAACTGGTCTTGCTGGGTTGATGAGAGTCACTGTTACAGGGTATACTTCCGGGACTAAAATTAAAGAAGCGGCATCGCGAGAAGCTCCGGGGAGGGGTTCAGTGAAAGAAAGCTTGGGTTGACCTCAAGTAATAGTAGCTACAGACAAAGTTCGGCGTTCGGAATTTGAGTATCAAGCCGCTCCCACGCCACAACGTTTACATTTCCCAAATCGGGATGACCTCCGATTTCATACAAGAACAAGGAATTGATCAGAAACAAAGCCAAAAAGCTTAATCGATATCGGTACAAGCAATCATCTATCCAATAATCGTACATACTTCTCGAATATAATCTTCTGCTTCAGCCCCGCGTCCTCTCGAACCGGTACGCAAGTACTGGCTGCCAGCTTCCCTTCGTTACATGCTGTAACCGAACCAGTTCTAAATTGTTGATGTCAATACCGTCAGCGAACCACGCCGGGTTCGTTGCAGAGGCGCGGTGCGTGTTTGTGTTCAGCTCCTATCATCATGGTCAGAATCAGCGCTGGTCCTCACTAACTCTCTCGGTCTCACGGTCACTCACTGTCAAACACAGCTGAACCTTCCTCGCCACCAAATGGGCCAATCTAGCCAACGTCACCGGATGTGCATCATAGCAATGGTCGTATACGTGCACCACGTCGCACCAAGGCAGGTATCCCGGCCACTAGATAACCGTGTGATCAGCGATCTCATTACGGAAGGCAGGAAATCCGGGCCAAAACTTGGAAACGCACGTTGATCCGCAGGGTAATCTTCCTCGCGTTAGGCGTTAAGACGGGCGTAAAGTCCGCGTGGTGAAGATCCTGCAGCTCGTTGTTCAGTGCGCGCCCAAGATTAACACCAGGCGATCCGTTCTCCTCAAAAGTTATGCTCGGGAGAGGACTGAATGCTCGTGTGACGCTGTAAGGCACCTGAGGCACTGGAACGAGTTGTGTCTGGTGAGCCATGAGAGCGAAGGAGTCGATGGAGGATGACGAGAGAAATCTAGAAGCGTTGCTTGCATTTAGAGGGTCGACCCGTAGCCTGTACTTATACGCAGAGCAGATCCTGTGCACCGTCGGTGGCACAGTTAGAGTAGAGCGTTTGACAGGTATGGTCAACGCAAGCACATAGTTCCGTCACTGAAAACTTTCAGAGTGTCCACCGACCCTTAGAGGAAGTCATTGAAGCCAAGCAATGTCATGAAGCATGGATTACGGCACCGAGCTGAGAACCTTATGCTAGCTTGAAACAGCGCTGACATTCCCGCGGCATTGGCACTCTTCGGATGTGTGAATCCGAGGTGGCGGGTGGTGTGGCCAGACAACGATTGCCTTATAGGGAAAAGAACAAGCTTCTTGTGCGTAATAATTGCTCCATCAACAGCTCAGTCCAGGCCAAGTCGATGAACCTTTATGGAATTAGACTTCCACTCCGCATGACGGTGGCCAAGCTCCCAGACCCCTTGAAGACTCCTTCGATCGGAGGCGGTGACTTTGGCTTACCGAGTGCAACGGTTAAACGTCGGACGAAATAAGGCTCGGAGCGCGTTGCAGATTCGCAAGTACGGGAACGCTGAATCCCGAGTGGAACGGAAAGAGATGCATATGCGCTACGCTGTGGTGTGCGAATTGCACAGGGATTCGGTGATTTTGAGAAGTGTTAGTGCTTCGCTCGTATGTTCAGAGAAGTAGAGCTCGGAATATCAAGTTCTATTAGCGTTACGCAGGGCATCGTAAAAACTTCCAAGAGTTGAGTACGTACAGATGAGCTTGGAATCATTGAGCCCATATGGCCCTCCACGTCTGCTGCCTTTCCTGAAACTGAAGTGGCCTCCTGGGTGATCGCTTCGCCTCACAGCCTTCTTGCCTCCTGGCGAGGTTCCTGGGGTGTACAATCGATCCGCAACGCCACAGTGCGCGGATTGTCGAAGATTGTCAATAGATGAGGGGTGAAACCCGCAAAGATACAAGAGCAAGGAACTTAGGTAACCGTGAATTCCGAATTGTCCCTATAGTTCCCTAGCACGAGGCATCAACCAAGTCTATGGTGACATTGCCGCTCGATGGATGACACCTGCCTAAACGCTCAAGTCAATCTTTCAGTGCTCCTTCCTACAGGCTGCGGAGGCTTGGCTGTACGGGGTTCAAAGGTTGTTGCAGAGCCCCATCATACAGTAGAGCAGATTCCCCGCACGGCAGTACTGTACTGTAAACCCATGTCTGAAATCCGGGTGCAACGGCAAACTTGGGAATATCAGGACTGCATTCATAATCATTACTGTGAAAGTCTAAACGGTCACATCCCGGAACTTCCGAAAGCGTTTAATTGATTACCTGCGCGTCACTATCCAAAATGAACGGACGAAAAACTATACCATGGAGCTCATAGCAGCTTGTAATCCCTGTGTGACCCCCTGAATAGCCTCCAAGTTCTTCTTGCGCCTCTCCTCCACTTCGGGCCCCAAGGCATTCTCAAACCACCGTTCGCCCTCAGGAACTTCCTTCCATCCGCCTGCCAAGAATTTTTGGAACGTCTTCAGGTGGCCCTTTGGCAAGTCGGGTTTCTGCAGCTCTTGGGACTTGACAAAGTGGGGCGGAGGGTTGTCCAGGGAGTAAGGTTTCCCGGAAGCATCGGTGGGTGATCCGGTGAATCCTTCGCAGGCGAAGACGAGATTAGGCGGAACAGTGATCCTGCCAATCTTGAAGCACTGGACGGAAACGCCAACACAATGCACTGTCGCGCCGTCGGGTTCTTCAGTGGGAATAAGTTGCGCGATTCGTTCTGCTACATTGCTCCCGGATGCCTGGGGAAGCGGGGTAGCTGATCCCGACACGGACCCTGAATTCAGGTCGGAGGGTTGGCTTAGTGTGTGGAAAGAGGGAAAAGGCGCGGAGTCGCCAGACGGAGCAGACTTCTCCGAAACAGCGTGGCCATTAGAGATGGCACGCGACTTGCTCGACTTGGCTTTCTTGGGAGTTACGTAGCGTACGACGAGGTAGAACTGTTACTCAACTTGAATGAGTATCCTGATAATGCTGAACAGAGCTGAATGTGTACCCATTTGTTGTCCCATGCCACCAGGTTCATCCGCATCTCAAACGTGTTAAGCATAGGAATTTCCCTCAGGAACTTGAAGTGAGTCGCTGAAGCTATATTTAGGGCGCTGTCAGAAAAGTGGTGACAGGGATGCGCACCTCCCAAGGCAATCCATCCTCCAGCACGGAAAAACGTTGGGCAAACGCGCAAGGCAGCTCTGAAGCGCGCCCAATCGAGATGCTAAATTCCCCTTGCTTGCTTAGTTGTGTTGTGCCTTTATGAAGATAGCTAGCACACCTTCGGATACGACGAGTTCGACAAATGCATGTTGAAGTCACTATCGTCAGGACCTTTTCGCAATTGAGTATAAAAAGCAGCAAATGATGGGTATAGAACGTACCTGCCCAGGATTTCACACTTATAACGAATTTAATGGGATCCTTGCCCACAGGACATAGCTCCTGCAGGAATCTGTCCTTCGCTTCCAACTTCTTCTGCTTGGATAAGAGGGATGTTCGTATACTCAAGGCCAGGACTCTAAGTCGATAGTGTACAATAGGGGAGAAGACGTGCCCTGTAAAAGCAGTTAGTGAGTATGATATTGCGGAGATAGAACACAGAGACGTACAATGCCATATTAACGGCCACGAACGGATGTTTACCAGAAGAAGCAAGCCCAGCACGTATTTGAGCACCGTCGGTGTGCTCCACAGCGCAGACTGCAGCAGACCACCCACACGACCGGCGAAGGCACCTGACAAGAGCTGCGTGAAGTCGGCGGACGTCATGATGTCAGTCCTGGAAGAGCAGTGCACAACGCAGGCGAGACGGACCTTACTTATAACCTTTGCCTTATCCGCCCTTGTCAGCGTGCTTGACATTATGCCCGATATTGTTCACGATAAATTTGACGAGGTGATGCAGAATGTTTCTGGCGGGAGCGGACGAGGTACGACCCATATATTAGGCGCCTAGTACGCCATTTGTTGGGGTTTTGGCCAGCCAAGAGCTTATCACAGCCTATCACGACGCGTGCCGGTTATTGCTGTGCCGGTGGCCCACAACGCGCCTACGCGTCTTCGCGGGGTGCACGCGAATGAGCGTGATTTTGGGGAGTTGCGAGAGATTTGGGGAGAAATGCAGAGACGAGTAACTTGTCAAGTCTATTGACCAACCAGTACGCATGCTTGCGGCTTCGACAGAAATGTCGGCGGCGATGACAATAAGCATTCGGCGAGATTGAGGGGTCTAAGTTGAGGTGGATGGTGGAAGAAAGAGCGAAGATTTGTCCAAGGGAACCCGTGTTCTATATACCGAAATTAAGGTTTTTAGCGATGACGTCCTGAAGTCACCGCGAAGGCAAAAAGGCAATCGAAGCTTAAGTAAGGAAATTATCCAGGAACATTCGATCAATATTAATAGAACACGTGTACCAAATAATCAGCGGCCCCAGGCAATCCTACTTTGCAACACAAGCTACCAAACACATTGGACAGGTCCATAAGATGTTTTGTTACCATCACCATGGTCTGTCGAAGACCTGAACCAATCCACCCTAAATAACTGGAGCACATCAGGTGCATTCGTTCAGTAGCACATCTACGAGAATACAGGAACAGAGCCGGGTGCTGATTAAAAACTTGTACTAGCAGATAGTTTCCACAACTCATATGGTCAACCAACGGCGGTAGAGCTTATCTGCGAGTGGTGCAGCCCCAGTAGTCATATAGATGATTGATAAGTTATACGCAGTTTCAGATGCAATGCCAGCATCAGTCTGTATGCTCGTTAGTCGCTATGAGATCGTCTAAACAAGTATGAGACCAACCTCAGAATTGGATTCGAGACGCTTCTCAATCTGCTTCAAGACCCGTTCGTAATGCTTCACAGCAAGAGTCAGTAATCCTGCATACACAGCAGTTAGCGTCATAACGGAGACAGTTATCATTGCGTATACCTAGCTGATGGAAAGCCCGCCCAAAGTTGTATTCGACTTCCTCGGGTGCGTCTTCACCACGAAGCTCTCGATAACGAGTGAGGAAGGCCATCCCCTATGTAGCCGATATCAGTAAACTACGCAAAATACAACAGATACAACGCACCTGGGTGATAAGGTGATGTCTATTGTCAGCTTGGCGCTGCATGGCACGTCCAATCGACGCTACGGCCAGGCACAAGCAAATCAGAGGGTCATCCGGGTAATAATCGTAGGCGTGTAAGAGATAGACTAACAAACAGCTGTCAGTTATAAAGCACCTGCATAGAACGAGAGAGAAAACTCACACAGAGCACTTTGGTAACTCTTCGCCGCGAGACATATCTGTCCATATATCGCCACACAAACCGGATTCTCCTTCGTCGGCAACCGCGACTGATTCCCACCAGCTGCTTCACCACCATCCTTCGCACCACTCACAGCATTCTCCTGTGTATCTTGGTCATCATCATCTTCCGCCTTAGTAGACACGCCACCAAAGCGCTTCGTCACAGGGTTCCACCGGAGACTATCCGGATTCTTCAGAGCCGTATCGAACGAACGAACTTCGCGGAGCATGTGCTTGGAGAGCGTAGAGGCGAGGAACGCATCAGTGGCGGCGAGGCCGCTACCGAGTGAGGCAACGAGGATGCGGAAGGGTTCGTTGTTGAATTGGTAGCTGTTTACGAGCTTGCGGGATTGCTCGACGGCGACGTCGTAGCGCTTGGCCGCGATGGAGCATGCTGGGAAGTTTTTTCAGAGATTAATAGTCAGCGGACGGTAAATAAGGTACGTACAGATGATGGCAAAACGGATGGTATCCTGGTAGTTTCGTGCTTGGAAGGCGTTCGAGTACAGTATGTGCCGGAGTATTTCTGACGCCTCTTCGTATTGACCTCGTTTCGTCAGATTGAAGGTGTACTATGTTTCGTCATGAACGTTAATGCATCTCAAGATTTATAAA
The DNA here is from genome assembly GCA_037039805.1 of Irpex sp. M6601. Lineage (NCBI taxonomy): Eukaryota > Fungi > Basidiomycota > Agaricomycetes > Polyporales > Irpicaceae > Irpex > Irpex sp. M6601. The sequence continues at coordinate 3,232 of JAXQGN010000256.1, read as the reverse complement.
ACAATCTTACCTGCATGAAAATCCGCAACCAGTCGTTGAAGTTTATAGTCCGGAACGAGTCCACCACTCCGACTTTCTTCGTCATCGTGTCGCGCCCTAAGAAATGTTCCCATGAGCGTCCTAAACACCACTTTAGGGATGACAGATTGCATACCAAGTTCGAGCTGCAACCGCGAAGCCATACTCTCCTCATTCGCCTCGACATTCGCATTCGGCTTCTTCCTCCCACCGCGCGTAAATACCCCCTTGAAACCCACATGCTACGAACCCACAGCACACAATCAGCTTTTACAATCCACCTCACCCACATCCCACGTACCCTCGAAGACAAAAACAGCGCTCTCGTCTCCCTGAACGACTCCACAAGCAGCTCAGCCTCATGCATCCACTCACGGTCCGCCTCTTCCTCCCCAGCCATCATCCTCGCCCACAAATCCTTCACGCGGCGATAAGACTGTGCGGCTTCTTTCTCCTTCTTCGCTTCGAGTTCACGGAGCTGGGCTGCGGTGAGTTTACCTGCCTTCGATCCTTTTGCTGGTGCCTTTTCCTTGCCTGTGCGGCCGCGCTCCTCGAACAGGGAGGTGCCTGCGCCGCGATCTGGTGCGACGGACCCTTCTACGGTGTCTTGGCCTTGCCGTCCGGCGACTTTGTTGCGCCTTCTTTTTTCGATGACTGTGGGAGATAATCAGGTTATACAGTCTGTTCAGGGAGATGCTGGCAATACCTTGAAGTACAAGGTCCAGTGCTTTGCGTGTCTCGCCTAGGATCTCGTATATGGCTGCGAGCTCTTTCTTTGCATCGTCCAGGGTAGGATCGGCCTGAAGCACTATATCGGTCATCAATACTAGCTCAGGTTCATGGAGGCTGCGAGTGGATACAAACCATGTTCATAAACCTCCGCTGCCTCCTTTAAATCTCCTACCATACGGCGACAGGACGCAGCTCGCAGGAGCACTTGAAGGCTACTCGTCTATGAGGCTGTTAAATGACGTAGTAAGCGGAAGATGAAGTACCGTCACTCACGGACGCGTCTGCACCAAGCATCTCGTAGATGTGCCCTGCTTCCGCATACATCTCCCGGTCAAAGTACGCATCCGCAATCTCTGCAAACAAGGGGGCGTACTCAAGCGAATCTTGAGAAAGTATCACCGACGCGTGCATCTGTATGCCCAATGCATCAAATACAATGAGTTTCACCCACTGCTAAAAGACGCACCTGTCCCTCCGCGATATCCCCCAACTTGATACGTGCAATCGCCAACCGATGCCTCGCATTAATATCCAACTCATACATCCCCGGCTGAATCTCCCCATCACCCACGACCCTCCCCTTCTCCCCATTCGGACCCACAGGCAAATCCCACTCCCTATCATCCTCAATCGCATCCCAGAACTTCTGTGACGCCCGACCCTGGAGCCACCTACACCCCCTCCGAATCGTCGTAATCGCATGCTCATGTCTACCCGTGGTGTTGTACAAGTCCGCAAGCACGAGTACCTCCATCAAGTCGAATCCGACGGCAGGGCCGTCTGGGTCTTGTTGTGCGAGAGGGACTTCGCCGGAGGGGAAGGTGGAGGTGTAGTGGTCGAAGGCGTCTTGGAATAGGGAGGCGCATTGGTCGAGGTCTGAGAGCTCGATGAGGATGGGCCGCAGTTCGGCGAGGACGCTGAGGTCATTGGGGATGCGTTTGAGGATTGACAAGAATGCGTAGCGGGCCTGATGGGTATATTAGAGTTCGGTTGCAGTCTGGTGGTGGCCACGGAACCTACTGTTCGTAAATCCCCAACCTCCTTCGCTAAAGACGCTCGATCCCAGAACGCGCCAGTGTTCTCCGGGTCCACTTGACATAGCTTTCGATAGCAATAGAGTGCTTGTTGGTGGTATCCTTGCTGCCTGCATTTACCTATCAACATACACGCGCATATAGCAAGTAACACCGCATACTAACCGTGATTGCTGCGCGAGTCTGTCCCATTCCTCAGGATCCTGGTTCAAATGAGCGGCCATGATACGTAGCTGTAGAGCCTTCTCTCGTTCACCCGTATCGTCGTAACATTGCGCTAACACGGACCACGCAGCTCCCGCGCGAGGTTCTATTCGAATGACTTCCTGCATGATACGCAATGTCTCTGGGATATCATTATCGACGTATGCTTGGTTTCCTTCACCAATCAAGGCTTTGACTTGTTGGGACAGTATGACACCTTTCCGTCGCCCGGGCTAGATAGTATGGTGTGAATATCCAGTAGCACAGTAGACGTTCTGACCCCTCACAAACCTTTCGCCCCCTTTTCTTACCGACTCCAGATGCTTCACGGAGGTCGTCTTTGAATTCGTTTTCTCGATCTTTCATGTCAAAGTCCCAGACCTTGCTGAGGGCCCCGTTTCCACTGCTGTCCCCGCTGCGAATGTCGCGAACTAGACGACTACCGAGATTGTCAGAGTCATGTTGCATGGTGTCATGCGCTACTGAGCATACTCAAAATCTTGGTCCATCGGCTGGTCGGAATCTCCCGTATCCCTTGCTTTCCCCTTTCCTTTAGTAGACCTGGAAACATCATCCTGTTCTTCGATTTCTTCGCTTGAGCTGCCCTCCTCACTTTCAGTGTAATCTGAGGAGGAAGCCCCAGACTCTTCTCCTGGACCGTCATATGTTAAGACGCATAAGAAGACGGTCATCCTAAATACCCACCAAAGACATCATCTTCATCCCAGTCATCCATCTTGGGTATAACGGAGCTACATGGAAGTAAAGGTTGCGTCATTTATGGCGTCTGGATGATATTATAATACATGTGTCTTACGTTGTAGTTTGGTGACTGGATAGAGAAGAAAGGATTTACTAAGCCTGTGATGAGGCGTCAGAAGCCTTAAGCGGTGGTTACCAGTCGTTAGCTTTTGAGTCAAGCTTACCGCCAAACTTGTCAAACACAGGCCGCTATAATGACACGTACCTACTTACTTATTAGTAGATAGCTCATCGGAAGTATATCAATATGAGACCGAGGTGGTCACTACTCACGTCGCACTACTAAACTTGCTATCTACTCTCTTTCAGTGGAGGAGTGGTTAAAGTCAAGATTACCTGGTGGGGCAATACGATCGTCCGGACTTCGGTGATGACTGATCCGGGTGCAGGGGAGCCCGCGTCGGACGTCGGTAGCCTCGGACATCGGCCGGGGTACCCGGTGCGCCCCGGGCAGATGACGGCGTAACTTCACTTCTCAAAGT
>JAXQGN010000255.1:0-52322 GCA_037039805.1 Irpex sp. M6601 | reverse complement strand
CTTAGATAAAATAGATTTACTACTTTATAGAATGTCGCTTCGCGAGCATACCCGGTACGTACCGGATCCATATTAGGATGTTGTTTGCTCCGTGTCACAAATCTTGCGTAATCTGGGCCCTAAGGCCTGAGTGCACTCTGGAGTCAAGTCCGAATTACTGCCCCTTATGGCAATGATCCCGAACTCTACGCCTTCTGGGGGAGTCGGAGTTTTACACGGTGTCGGGGGTCAGAATATGCGGTCTCATTTGGATCTGAGTTGTGCCCACTAGCATGAGCCACATGACGCTGTAGGGCTTGTCAAACAGATGTATCTGGCACAGAGTAAGGAACGATATATTGATAGCGGGTGATGGCCGTATACGCACCTGGCACAGAGTAAGGAACGATGCCGGTCCTCTGCGCCAGGGCTGACCTTTTCTACAAGCAAAATTGCTCGATCGAGCGGAGTACGAATGTTACGGCAACTTGCGCTGATGCGCCTCCTTCCTAATCCGTCACGAGCGCGGGGCATCGTCTGACACGTCGACCTGTTGGGTGTGGACACGTCTTTGGCGGTGAATATTCAGCAAATCTACCATGCCGCGCAGTCAATTTGCTCAGAGAAGGAAGCAGAGCGAGCGGAGAGACAGTCGAGGACGAACGCGCTTGAGAGGGCGCCTGATGATGAGGCCATGCGGGGAACACGAGGCAGCGGCGGAAGTATAATCACGATCACCTGACCTTGTTGAACGAGATGCGAGCGCGCCTAATCTCGCTGCCTGCTTTCTTGCCCCCATCTGTCTCTGGCCTGTCTACCCAAAATACCCTGACTACTGCTTTGTCCTCCCGTCGTCGTCTTTTGCCCTCTCGACGTCGCAGACAACAGCGCCGCCTGCCTTCACAACAAAGGCCACAGCAACCGCAACAGCTAGCTCGGCGCAAATAATACCCATCGGCTCTCCACCTCGCTAATTATCGAATACCGTCTCATTTGGACCCCCGTATAAACTTCACGTCTCCGCAGCGCTACCCCTACTTTCTTTTGTACCACAACTATCATGTTCGCTACTACTCCAGCCACCGACTACGTCGCCCGCAGACCAACAAGACGCGATCCAAGCCTCTCGCCGTCCTTTGTGCACAGGACCCCGCCTCGCTTGCCGTCGCTTCGCAAGTCTCACCGCTCACCGTCTCCTCTCAAGCGGCATACTTTGCCTGTTGCTTCTATGGACGACGACGACGTATTCTCTTCGCCTGCGCCCGTGCCTTTCACCCGGAGGGAGAACACTCCTGGCCGCAAGCCTGGCCTCTTTGACACAGACGATGACGGCCTATTGCTCGCCGTTCCCTCCTCTGCACAGTCTCGTGCCCTATTCCCTCCATCTTCTTCGCCAATGCCACTCCGTACGCCCGTGAAGCAGACGCCGATCTCCTTCCAAACACCTGCTAGACCCGTGCTCTCCGTGAGGCAGACCAACACCGCCGCCGCCGGCACAAAGCGCAAGCCAACCCCCTCCGCCTTCATCTCGCCCGATCAGAAATGCATCCTCACACCGCTCAATATCACCTCCGGCGACTCGGGCGACGAAGGCTTCGGCTTCAACCGCCTCGCGCCGCTCTCTGCTCCTCGCTTTACGGCACGCACCCCACAAACCAAGAAAGATACCGAACAGCATCTCAAGAAGCAGGCTGACTCGATGAAGAAGCTGAAGTTGATTGATCGGATTCAGTCGGGCGAGGAGAGCGGGTACGACTCGGGTGCGGAGGCGAGGGAGGACGAGGGAATGGCACTGTTCGCTGCACCACCCACCACGGCGAAATCGAAGGCGAAGAAGTCGCCCGGATTGGCGCTGCGCGTCGGGAAGGGTCTGTCGAATGATGATGAGGTAGTTGAGTCGTTGTCGCCCGGTGGCCATGTTAACAAGAGACGAGCCCGCTCCCGGCCAGTGTCGACTGAACTCCTCAGGTCTGTGGCCACCACACCGGCCCCGAGCAAGGTACGTTATCATCAATACTCGCGCGTCAAAGTATTACTCATAGCCTTCCTTTCAATGACTGTAGAAGATGGACTACGTCCCGACCCCCATATTCAGCACGAAGAAAGCATCCGTCGCGTTCCCGTCATACACAGGCATGCGTAGCCGCCGAACCTCCGGCTCGTCCTCGAGCTCAGTCGAAGTTGGCTCTCCTCGCCGTCGCACGCGGACGCGGACGCAGTCGCAGAACCCACGTGCGCTGAACAGACTCACGAGCCACAGCTCCGCCACTTTATTCTTCGGTCCTTCCATACCGCAAACTGAATCCCGTCCCAAGCCTCGCGCCGCAGGCATAGACACCACTCACACCCAAATCCCAGAATCGCCCGTCCCCGTACCCGGACGTCCACAGACCCGCACCCGCCACTCATACGCAGGAGGAGAACACTGGCGCTCCCCCCGCAAGAGCAAGAGCGGCGACGACATGGACGAAGCGGACTTGTTCTTTAGCAGTCCGCCTGCGAACGTTAATGCCGAGTTCGCGTTCGACCTTGTTGGTACGCCTAGTCCGAGTAAGAAACGACGGTTGGATGTGGAAGGGGAGGTGATGGTGGAGTTGTTGCCGACGAAGTATAGGCCGCGGGATTCGGGGGTTGTGCTTGATGATAGCGATGAGGAGGGTTTTGGGAGGCCGATGGCGAGTGGTAGTGCGGGGATGGAGAATGGGAATAGCTCGAGTTCGTTTGGGTCGCTTCAGTCGCTGGAGGAGAGTGATAGGGAGGCGTTGGTCACGCCTGGTCTTCTGCCTGGTCCGAGCTCCGGCTGGCCAGGTGTGAGCATCGTCAACCCCGAGAACGACAACGACTCCTACCTCTCCACTCACCACGCTCACCTCAACAACTCGGACGAAGACACAGACGAAGTAGACGCATTCATCCTCCGTACACTCACAACCGGCACGAACCCCTCCACCTCCAACTCTACCTCCCGGATCCCCGGCACCCCCGTCAAGAAAATCAAAACCTCGCATCTCCTGGAACGACCCTGGCAGAGCGCGGTCGCGGCTCATAAGATCGGGTTTCCTGAGTTTGATGTGCCTCTTGCTCCGAAAGTGGGTGTGACGGGGAAGGAGAATAATCGCAAGGGTAAGAAAGAGGGGGGGAAGCCGAGGCAGAGTTTGCCTGCTGCTTTTCCTGCTCTCGGTTTGGGTGGTGGGAGTGTTAGTGTTAGACCGAGGAGGACGGGGGTGAGTGTGGATTTGGAGGAGGATGAAGAGGGTAGTCCGACAACTAGGAAGGAAGGGAGGTTTGGGATTGATGGTGGGATGGGGTTGGGGCTTGGGTTGGGGAGGCCGCCGGTGCCTGTGTTCCCGAAGACGGTTGGTGGTGGTGGTGGGGTAGGGGGGGTCCCGAGGACGAAGAGGTGGTTGATGAGACGGACGAGTAGTGGGGCTTTCTCTAGTGGGAGTGAGGGGTCGAGGAATGTGACGCCTACGAGGTTGTTGGCTAAAGGTGCGTACCACTATCCACCATTGCGATTTGCTGGTGTGGTGTGTGGGTGTGGGTGTATTGATTGAGGTGTGGTAGATTGGAATGCGACGACGCAGCAGTCGCCGTTGGTCAATACGGTGTCTCTACATGATCCTACGCGGTCCAACTCGACGTCCGCGAGCAACTCCCCCGTCATCACCTCTCCCACACTCGAGATCGCCGCCGCCCGCAACCTTCCCTCACATTCTCAATCCAACTCCTCCTCATCCCCCAAGAAACCAAGCATAAACGCCGCCGCGCAACGCGTCGCCCAAGCCCGCGCATCCGTCTTCCCCGGCGCCGCCGTCCGCGGGCGGATGTCTCTTTCGAGTTCAGAGGAGCGCCCGGGTCGGTTCGAGAGGGAGTTTGTTGAGATTGACGAGCTTGGAAGGGGCGAGTTTGGGAGGGTTATGAAGGCAAGGTATAAGGAGGGTCCGAGTGAGGTGTTTGCGGTGAAGAAGAGTAAGCGGTTTGAGGGGGTTAAGCATCGGTGCGTTTTCTCTGACTATATGCACTTTCTTTGAGTTGAAAGCTAAATGTGGATTTGGTGTGGTGTGGTTAGGTTAAGGCTGAGAGAGGAAGTGGATACGCTGAAGCACCTCTCCCATGCCGCGGCGCGTGCTGGACTTGGACTCCGGCATCCGAACGTACTGGGCTATATCGACAGCTGGGAGGAAGACGAGGTTTTGTATATCCAGACGGAGTTGTGCTCGCTGGGTAATTTCTCGCATCTTCTATGGGAGTATGGAAGGACGTTCCCTAGGCTTGATGAAGCGAGGGTGTGGAAGATCTTTGCTGAGCTCAGCGACGTGAGTCCCCCTCCTCATTCTTCTCACTGTAACCCATAACTAACCACTCAAATGGAATGAATATAGGGCTTGAGATTCATACACAACTCCGGCGTCATCCACCTCGACCTCAAACCCGCGAACATCTTCATCACCGGCGAGGGGCGATTCAAGATCGGCGACTTTGGCATGGCTTCAATCTGGCCGCGGCCTGCGCCTGCGAACGCTACCAGTACGGGGGAGAGGACGTCGTTTGAGCGGGAGGGCGATAAGCTGTACCTCGCGCCTGAGGTTTTGCAGGGCAAGTATAGTAAGGCTGCTGATATCTTCAGTTTGGGAATGACCATTCTGGAGACGGCGACTAATATCATTATACCGGACCAGTACGTACATTCCTATATGCTACGGAACCGTTCACGAGAGCTGACTTTATTTGCTATTCCAGGGGCGACGCATGGCACCGCATCCGCCACGAAAACTTCACCCAAATAAACCTCTCCGACCTCTCCACAGAACTCGTCGAACTCCTCAAGTCTATGCTCCGCACCGACCCCTCCCTCCGCGTCGACGTCGACCACATCTACACGCACCCCGTCATCATGCGCGCGCGCGTCTCCATGGAACTCGCCAGAGAGACTCTGGGCGCGAGCTTCCAGTCGAGTGCGCTTGCGGGCGCACCGACGGGATGGCTTGAGAGTATTCTTGGGTATGAGGACGGGTGGAATGGGCATGAGGACGATGAGGCTATGGATCTTAGCCCGTGAGCCTCCCCGATTGGATTGGATATCTTGGACCATCGTCAACGCACAACAATAACTCTTCGCGTCTGGTAACCGAAGACTGCCGCGTGGTAAATATGTATATTCTATATATACTCTCGACTGGGATCGTGGTCATAACTTGCAGGACCCTCGAGCCGTATGCTGGCTGGCGTTTTGCCCGCCTCCACGGCGCTCCATTCCCCCCACTTCGATATTTTCTTGATTTCTTCGGGATATGTTGCACATAGTCACGAACTTCTTGTTTCGGTTGCTTTTCTTTCTTGGTCTCATCCTTATTAATTCTCGCTTCTCACACACCGATGCCTCTTCTTCCGCTACCCACTCCCCCCATAACACGCAATGATACTCGCCCCGTTCTACGCATTTACGCTTATGCCCTACGTCTTGTTTAACGCTTCTACCTACCCCTCCACCACCCATCACCACGCACGCACCAACCCATGACATTCCTCACGATCTTCATCATTACCCATGAACCTTCACGTTTTTTCTTGCTTCAAACGCACCGTGAATTATTACCTACGACCTACATGCACCTTCTTCAACTGTTGATTGATTATAGCCTTGTCAGATATCTCGTCGCCAGTCGCCTATGTTTCTTGTTCACGTCGTATACGTATATCCTTTTCCCTTTTGCCGTTGTGTGGTATAGCCTCCTGCGATCTTACGTCTCGGCCTTCTTCCGCACCCATTCTTGGTTCTTCCATCTCGTAGTTTTGTCCGTCAAGCAAATCGTACCAGTATAAATCTCTCATCTTCTTGAAATTGTCGTACATACATCGTCCCTCTTATGGTTTTGTTTTATTACAGTAGATATATCCTTCTTGTCGGCTTGGTAGATGACTGGGCTGTTTCTTGTACTTATGCTGGAAATATATGAATATCTTGGTTTGTGTAGCCGCAAGCTCAGCTTGAGCTCGCACGACGCTTATATTCAAAAGTGGGGAACCATGCATTATAATTAGGCTTATGACCAGACTTAACCTCGCACCTCGGAACAGAGGAAACATATGTAAGACGTCCAATTCTTGTGACATTCGACACTACCTACTTACTAGTTGGACCAGAGCCCCTCAGCTCCATTTCTCGTTTTGGCAGCTGTAGTATTTGTCCTTTCGGCTCTCCGTAAGGCTGAAGTCCACAACAGATACATGCTATGGTCTGATTTCTTAACGAAGCTTCAGGAGTCCTAGAAGCCCCGTGTGGGACGCCAACGTTACAACGAGAATTCGAGATGCCGGGACATCGCCGTGGTATGATGAGTTTATTTGAAGGTTAGAAGTACAAGATGTCATGCTCTACTTCCACCGGGATACTCAACCAATGGCACACGGTGAAAAATCCTCTGATCACGCTACAATCGTGCTGCAAATGGGCCACCTGAGCCTCGTCCAGCGATATGATTGAATACATTACCGTGCCTTCTCACAATCATTGGAAATGTGTCATAGGCTCGCCTGCAGCCTCTGAGTACTAATGTCCACGACTTCAGGCAAGACTTCCACCTTCTGCCCCCACCTGTTTAGTGCCTACATGAACGATACGCATTCGCCATTAGCAGGACCACAGCGGGCTCCTCTCTCAGACACGCAATATGTCGTACTTCCCCTCCTTGCGCTCGCATTCGTCGTAGCGCTTCGTCCGAGCTGGCCAGTGCGTATCGGAGGAGTTGTTTTACACGTGCTGTGGACTCTCAACGCGACAAAGTATTCGGCGGGTGGAGGGTACGAGGACTATCTCAAAGGGTCATTCTTAGGTTGCGCATCACTTATGGCTCTGTATAACCTCGTTCTGACGGACCCCATGATGGAGTGGAGGCATAAGTCACGACCTGACACTCGTCCTATTGACTTGCCGCTGTGGGAGCGAGTTTACTGGGTATTTTGCGCGGCCTGCAATAACCGCGGATTGGGTTGGTCCTTTGAAGTGAGTGTGACACATTTTGCGCATCTTCAGTTTTCGATTCTGAATCCGACTACGAACAGGTACCGTATATACCTCCGTTGCCAAGCTATCAACGCTGGGATTTCCTCAAACGTAGAAGCCGTCAGCTTGTATGGAACTTGTTCCTCGTTGATGTCGCTCAGACGTACCAGAGGATGAACCCGGTTTTCTCTTTGGGGAATACGACAAGCATGTGGTCACAAGGGCTTGCATTCGGATACCTGAATCTGCTGGCTCGTCTTATAATGGCATGGGGGATATTCAATATCCCCTACTGCTGGCTGAGTTTGGCTTACGTCGCTATCGGAATACACGAACCTAAAGATTGGCCTGATACGTTTGGAAACTGGAGCGATGCTTATACAGTGCGAAGATTTTGGTCGTAAGTAATGAACTACATTTTTCCGAACTCAACTCACCTCATCCGTTTTAGACGCAGTTGGCATCAAAGGCTCCGCAGAGTAAGTGACATTATTGATACGTCCTCTTCATGTCTGATCTGCTAAATCTGCAGTACACAGCTGCAACTGGGAAGTTCGCTGCTCGTCTGCTCAGGTGCAAACCCGGAACCTGGCTCTCCGCTCGCGTTCAGCTCATCTTCGGATTCGGAATATCAGCTCTTGCACACTTGATAGGAGATTTGATGGTCGATCCACGTTACGCAGGAGCTTCAGTGCCGTTCTTCCTCTGGCAAGTCGTTGCGATCACGTTTGAAGACTTCATCATCGAGGTTGGTCGTCACTACGGCGTTGTAGAGAGCTTGGGGATACACATCGTAGGATGGATTTGGACGGCTGGATGGTTCCTAACGATGACGACTAAGTTTGTTGAATGGACATTCCCGGCAGGTGCAGGTATGCATGAGACGATGAAGTTCTCGGCAGTACGCCCGTTACTAGACTTTGGAAGTCAAGTGACCGGTATCGACATCGTTCAGTATCTTACCTCCTTGATCCCCGCGGCGTAGATATACCTACCAATGTCAGATCGCCCATTCTCTGTACAAACAAACATGTTCTTGCAGATTGAACGAGTTTCAATACCGTGATGCATTTGGTATACCGACCAAGCCTAAAACTCGTATAAATCTCTTATGACAATAGACCCTCCCCCATCGCCTCTACAAAACACGTGAGGTGGTAAAATAAGACGGCAGTGAAAAACCACTCACAAAACCAGTGGTTTTTCTCCCTTGACAGGATCTCCAAGTGAGAACCAGCTAGCGTAGGACTCTGCTTGCGCTAAGATAGCTCCATTCTCCGGCTGGGACCAGCTAACGCGCCCTTCTGTAATATCCCACAGTCTCACACAACCTGTGGTGTCTGTATCAGTAATACGGTTTATCGGTGGTCAACAAGCATGACCTACCATCTGCACCCGCAGAAATCAAACCCGTCCTGCCCGTATTTGGGCAATCCATCCACTGTATCTGATACACCCCATACTTCTCGTCGTCAAGCGTACCTTCGGAAGGTCTTTCGTGTTTGAAGTTGTATAACCTACGATCAAGGAATCTACTATCGTATATATGCACACTGTTATCACTCCTCGCAAGAGCAATATACACGCCGTCCGAGCTATACGAGACTTGATTGATCATTGAAGGGACCTTATTGATTAGTGGGTTTGTACGATTGTCATCCGTTTCTTGATACCACCGAGGCAGTTTGTCGAGATCGACACTGCGTGTCAAGCGCCTGGAGCGAATGTCATACATCGATAGCTTGAATCGTTGTCCTTCGGTGCATGTTGCAAGAGCAACCTCCGTACCTAAGTAAAGTTCAAGTAATATATTCTTCCATATCGGTGGTGACTTACCCCGGGGATCCACATCTGAACATTCCCCCGCGCCGTAATCATCGAACGAGCATAGTCGTTTCCCGGTTTCAACATCAAACGCTTTATGGAAACCGGTATAGTTATTCCACACCTCCGAGGCAGTCGAAGCAAATAGCATGTCTTTAGACTGTTCTTTTCCCCAGGTCACGGCTTGAACCGGTTGACATTCGTCTGGTTGGCACACTCTGCAGTCGAAGAACCGCTGCTCTCGGCCTCTGTCGATACGGATATGCCCCAGTGAGTCCCACACAGTAAACACAGCACCGTCAGGACGGAAGGATACCCCTGACGGTATTCGACCAGGTCCTAAAGAGTCTGAAAAATGATAAGCACTTCGAATGGGCTATTTGTATCACAGAAAGACGACGTACATTGGCGTATGATCTTTGGCGGTTCACCGTGGATGACGTCTGTGCAATCAGAGATGATAACTTGACCATCTGTTGCGCATGATACCAGGCGATATTCTCTATATAATGGTGAGAAAAGTTGATAATAAAGTAGAAAGGCACTCACTCCGCAGGGTCAAACTGGGCTGCGTTAACGGTATGGTACCTAGTGATACCCTGAGAGGTCGTGGTAGAATGCCCCTGAAACCTCACGACTGCCGGAATGATGTTCAAATTGGTTATAGGTGCGTCGTCCAACTGACTGCTCACCATGATCGCCGTACAGCAGCTTTACGCTTGCATCTCGATTATAGATGCGATCGGCTTCTCGAGTCGTCATCGCATGCCAGCACATATGAATTGACAGATAGGACGTACCGTCTTCATTAGAGTCAATGTGCCAAAGGACACAGCTCGCAACAGCTGTCATTCCATTTGACTGAGAGATAGAGACGATAGCTAGAGAATCCAGCTGGTCAGGTAACTTCGGCTGAGGAAGGACACCACCTACGTCCAGGGGAGAAATGGGTTAGTGTCTTTGTTTGCAAGTTCTTAAACCTTGAGAGAAGGCCATGTTGAAACTTCATTCTCAATGGACTATCGATTGGTTTTCGGCAAAAGGGGAGAAGCGTATTACCCCCCATTCTTTGCATCTTCGTAGGCGTTTAGTCCGGATCTCGTAATAGTTCTAGCACGTTTAACGCACCGCTTCCCATGTAGTATAGTCATCATCATGATGAGAGCGCGGCCCAGGCAACGGACGGTATGGTGGAGCGTGCTTCCGGCGGCAGAATCTCATATTGTTCTTGATGCGCTGCATGAGGATCGTCTGCGTTTCTTGTGATAGTGCAGCTGCAGTTAAAGAGATCTCCATCTCTGTGTCGCGCTCGTCTTCGAATATCTCGTAATTCTTCGCGAGTTCAACCTGTGTCCACTGGAAATCGTTTTACAGCTGACAGCCATGAAAAGCATAAACTAGACCAAAACTCACAGCAGATGGCTCATTCAGATCAAATCCCGCATGAATCGTGTCATAATCTTCTTCGTCTTCGTCCTCCTCCTCGTTGTAGTGCTGAAGTTGAAGGGTTGTGAGCAACAGTCTAAATCAGTGAGTGTGAGAACCTACCGAATGCATTATGACATCCACATCTTGTACATCAGCGTCCGGTAAACCTTCTGTAGTACGTATCACGTGAGAGGCCTCATCATCTGAGTCCTCGATAAGAATTGCTTGCTTCTTCGCTGATTTAGTTTTCGACTTCTTACGTCTCTTCGGTGGCCCAATCTTCTTCGGTACAATAAGTTCCACGACTTCATCGGAGTCGGAGGAGTTGCCTTTTGACCGCCTACTGGGGCCAACTTCGTTTGAACTTGAATTTGGCCGCGAGGGACCTGCAACTGGCTGTGCAGAATTCGTTCGTCTTGCAGTCTACCATGACACAAGAAGCATCAGCGGGGAAAGAGAATTAGATGACCATAGAGCCTACTTTTCTGGGACGATCGTCGTCATCGTCTCGATCCACAAGATTATAAATAACCTTAGTAGCACGCTATCCGACGGTGGTCCGGTTAATCACAGTCTACGGCAATGGTAAGAGCAGAGAGACTCACCATATGATCCGCAGGGATGACTGTGATCATACCAGGGCCGTGTGGATTAGGTGTTTGATATTTAAAAAAAGGCAAATGTGGTGCGGTGTCGAAACCGTAGTACTCGATATCATCGTCAGGCTCAGGCTCGAAAGCATCGACGTCTATGATATCCATTTCTGCCATGGCTTCATACATGAAAGTTCGTCGTTAGCAAATGGTCATATGAAGAATATATGTTTGATTCACCTGTACGTACGTATCGTATATAGACGAAAAGACTTGGAGCTCAAGCTGTTACTGAGCTTCAATTGCAACAGCTGTTCGAGCCTGGGATCATGCCAGTGCGAACCACTGACCGACTGCTAAGCGCTGATAGTGCCGGGAAGCCGTGATAGAAATCACGTGAAACCCCGACTCCGACCCCGCAATCCAAGTCGGCAGCCCGAAAGCTCTCAGTGACGTTCAAGCTTCAAGTTCGTGCTGCTGGCTCATGACCATTGTATCGGATTGGTCTCAATGGCGACGTATACATACGTTGAATCTGTCAACGATAACCTGGTACGCTAGTCCTAGACGGTAGTTCACGGGGGTTCTAATAAGATGCTTCCACAGCTATGTTGTATCTGTAGGTAAGTTCCTGGTCAATCGCGACGAGATGACATGCCAATTAAACTATAGTTTTGAAGGATGCCATTTGTGGAGCCATTGACCACTCACTCATGCTCGCATACGTTCTGTCGTGAATGTATCTCGACCGCTCTCCATCTATCGCTACATTGTCCTATCGACCGCTCACCGCTCACTCTGGACGATCTATCTCCGGCGGATCCGTTACTACGAAACGTAAGTGAACGGCAGCTCCATGAAGTGCAATGGTGCTAATTGTGGCATGTAAAGCTTGTCGATGAGCTGCAGGTCGAATGTTCGATGAAGAGTGCGGGTTGCTCCTATACTGGTCAACGGCAGCTGCTGGACTCGCATCTACGAGAAGACTGTCAATACGTCTCCGTTTCGTGCCTCGATGGGCTATGCGACCGTATCGTTCCACGGAATACAGCAAAGCATAGCGATCATACGAACGGAGACCGTGCGCAGGACCCTGAAACTACGTCAGAAAGTTCCAAGGTGATTATTTTTGCACTAAACTCGCGCGCGGCAGAACTCACATCTATCCTTCTATCAGGTCTTTGAGTGTGGCGGATGTCATTCACAGCTCAATGATACCGCGCTACCTGCACACAAAGACTCTTGTCCAGACGTTAGCGTTGAATGCGAACAAGCACCCCATGGGTGTGAATGGAATGGCCCACGACGGGAACTGGCTGACCATCTCAAGGCCTGTTCGTACCAAGCTATTAAAGGGTTTTTTGCCATACAGGACAGGAAGACAGCTGCGCTCTCTGAAGAGAATGCCGTACTACGCCATAAGATCAATGTCATGGACGGGCTTATCACTTCGCTTCAACGTGAGCTATCCTCTGTTAAAGCAGCGCTTGGTCCCTGGTACCGTCCCGATAGACGTGCTGTTGTCAACTCTGACGCTAGTCGTCCGATGGGCGCCGTAAGCCCATTGTCTACAAATGGCAACTCCAGTGGTTCGGCGCATAGGGCTGGGTTTGCTGGCAGCCCAGGAGTGCAGGCACAGTCTGCCGTGCTTACTGGTACCCTTTCCCACTCGGACGACCTTGCATCATATTTCCCAGAACCAGAGCCAGACGACTGGCTTCCAGCTGACTATCGATCCTCCTATGAAACTAGTCTGCGCCCGCTGGCAGACCATTCAAACATGTCATCTTCACAAACGGCTTCCCACCAGACCGTTCAATCCCCTCCTGTCAATAGAACCACCATGCTTCCTCACGCGCCGTATACCCAAACCCAGCCTTCCGCTTACACGATACCTACCCCAGCGTCACCTTCACAGTCACCTGTCGCACCTTTAGATATCAGTACATCTTTAGAAGGTTCTCTGCTAGGCCTCCGAGAATCCATTGTATCTCTCAGTGGCGCACTGGACTCCCTCAATCGAAGACAAGACGTCGCCTTGACCGCCGAATCTATGCGCACAGCCGAGGAGATACGGAGCTTGCGCGCCATCATTCACGGTCTACGGATGCAGGTGAGTGTCACTTCAGACATGTGCATACATCCATGCGATATTGTGCTAAAGTCGGGATCAGGTACACTCGATCATAATGGACCGAAACGCACAAGTGACAGGCCACCCGGCAGACGAATCGATGTTGCCATGGTTGCCTGACCCTCATGAAGGATCTCCAATGCCGTGGATGCGCGTGCCATTTGCGCCACGATATCCGCTGGCTTCGATGTCTTCCACCCCTGGTTCTGCGCCCAAGTTGTAGTCAGTTCATCTCGCATATGGGGTGGAGGAAATGTTTCCTGGTACGTTACTTGGAAGTTCTATCGCTCACCGCTGACTAGCTATTGTTCTTAACGTAGTATTCTAGTAGTATCCCAATGAGAAACATCGCATACTTTGAACCTATCACCTTCGTCGGCCCTTGTTTGATATACCACATTTTTCATTAACGGAAGCTGATTGATAATGCTTGGTCCACCAGCATGCTGGCGAGCTTTTGCCTCATCTTGAAACTTTTTATAGCCCGTCTTCCATGGTTGTCCCGCTCTCAGGCTCAACGAGTGGTGCGTACACGATCAGATCTTCATGTGGATGGTAGCCATGTGGCGAAGATCAGACGCCAGCTGTATCACCCCGATAGCACTGCTTCTGGACGTTCAGAAGGCTGCTGTCAATTCGGAGCGTGATCTCGAAGCGACGTCCGCCCTGGAGTGACGTGCTATCGCGCGGTGGTACATGGCACATGCCTCCCATCACTCTGTCCGCTCAACGTTATCTCCACCAGTTATTTCTGTTCTGACGGGCTGCAACACATGTCTCAACGTCCTCCCGTACCTGGAGAAGGACATTTGGGACCCGCGGCGGCCCCAAGTCCCCCAACGATGAACGTATAAATAACATATGCAACAAGTCCACGTCGGTTCAGACTGTTGAGCCTGCCTACCCCCGCACTCTGGTCTGCCCCTCATGGTGTCTCTCACTGCAGCGTTCACCCTGCTTGCCGTCACGGTATCATGCCTCGGGTCACCTCTCGTGCGCCACGAGTCTCGTCGCGCTCTTCCACCTCACTGGGAACAGTCTCATCGTGCACACGCGCATGCTATCCTTCCTCTTCGTATTGGTCTGGCACAGTCGAACATTGACAGGATTGGCGAGCTTCTTCTCGATGTTTCCCACCCAGATTCCGAGAACTACGGTAACCACTGGACACCAGCTAAAGTCGCGGAGACTTTCCGTCCCAGTGCCGAAACCGTCGATACTGTTCGTGAATGGCTCCAGAACGAGGGTATCGACGCGTCGAGGATTCGCCTCAGCAAGAGCGGAGGATGGATGGAAGCTAACGTTTCTGTCGCCGAGGCAGAGCAGCTTCTCAAGACCGAATATCATGTCTATAACCACGCCTTAACAGACGTCAAACACGTCGGATGTGCTTCTGGGTACCACGTCCCGGAGCATATTTCCAAGCACGTCGAGCTCATCACGCCTACCGTGCACTTCGACGCCATCTTGAGCGGGCGAGGATCTGAGATGTACAAGCGCAAACTGCCAGATGCTCATCCTGGACAGCCCGGCTTCGGAGGTGCCTCTCCAAAGAGCGTGGGTACTATCAAGGTATGTTTGTCTGCTACCTCACTGTTCGAAGAAGTACCTACAGTATACTGAATTTCTATTGACAGAACATCATTGACGAGTTGGAGAACTGTGACACGCACATCACCCCCAACTGCCTTCGTGCGCTGTACGACTTTGTCTATATCCCCCTTGCGACCACAAAGAACAGCATTGGTATCGGTATGTATGATCAACGATGTTTATAGTACCGCTAGTTTCTCACATGTACGTCTAGTTGAGTATACACCACAGGCATACGTCCCGTCTGACTTGGACAAGTTCTTCGGCAACTTTTCCAAGTCCCAAATTGGCGAACGTCCTGTGCTCACGAGCATTGACGGAGGTTCGCGTTACTGTCTATTTCAAATGGCTGTCCCGATTCTGATTGCAGTTTAGGAGTTGTGCAGACAGAGCAGACCGGATTCCCCGTTAACGGCGAGTCTAACCTCGATTTGCAGTATGCTATGGCGCTCGTTGGTAAAAACGTGCCAGTGACGCTATACCAGGTCGGCGATTTGCCTCAAGGTAAATCGAATACTTCTATTTTACATTTATGTAGACGGCTATTCATTTCTGTTTATAGGTGCCTCATTTAACAACCTTCTGGATGCCCTGGACGGCTCCTACTGCACCTTCGAGGGTGGCGACGATCCTACCCAAGATGGTATTTACCCAGATTCTCTTCCCGGTGGATACCAAGGTATGTGCAGCTCGGTGGGGTACTTCTAATGAGCTCTCCTGATGCATGCTGCTCTCCGAAGGCGAAGACTGTGGCACTGTCAAGCCTGCATCTGTCATCTCTACGTCTTACAGCTACAATGAAGCGGACTTGACTCCATTCTACACTGCCAGGCAATGTGCCGAGTATGCCAAGGTTGGCCCATCTCAAATACTCTTTCAAATTTTCTCATCTCAATTACTGCAATGCCCATAGCTCGGCCTGTTGGGCGTGACCATGCTTTACTCGTCGGGAGATCAAGGTGTTGCCGGTGGCGGAGAGCTTTGCCTCACGCCCAACGGAACGCAGACTACTGATGGCAAGATCTTTAACCCTACCTTCCCCGGTATGTAGCATTATAATAGAATTTCGGTGTTCACGAGTACTAACCAGTATATGTTAACTCCAGGCACATGCCCTTATATCACCAGTGTCGGAGCCACCCAAGTGCCTGCAGGCCGCAAGGTCTGTTTTACTATTCAGTGACTGTCATGAGCGTGATATTGATATATGTGGCAGGTCACCGACCCCGAGTCCGCGACCTACGAAGTCATCTTCTCTGGCGGAGGTTTCAGCAATCGTTTCCCTCTTCCTGACTACCAGAAATCCGCAGTCCAGAGCTACTTGCAGAACCATTACCCGTCGTATCCCGCTGACATCTGGAACTCGACTGGCGTCTCTCGTGGGTTCCCTGATATCTCGGCCAATGGGTATGTCGCCCTCCTATACAACCTTGATAGTCGTGATTACTGACCGTTCAACAGTGCCAACTATGTTGTCGCCGTTGATGGGGAATTCGAGCGTGTATTCGGAACCTCCGCATCGTCGCCCATGCTTGCAACCATCCTGTACGCCATCAACGATGCTCGTCTCGCTGTCGGCAAGAAGCCCATAGGGTTCATTAACCCTGCTGTGCGTATTCACGATTTAATCTCAAGTATCTCTATTGACATATCTCTGCTACAGCTCTATTCCGACTTCTTCAAGGGTTCGTACCACGACATCACGAATGGCACCAACCCAGGTTGTGGAACAGATGGATTCAGTGCCGTGCCAGGATGGGACCCAGTGACTGGGCTGGGCACGCCAAAGTTCCCAGTGTTGCTCGCCAAGTGGTTGTTGCTGCCGTGAGAGCAATGTGTGGGCGATGAATATCTCTGTGTTATATACTTACCTTTGTACTACATTGTACATCAAAAATAGTTTACTTACTCGTACCTCCGAAGCCGTTGGAGCTTCAATCACCACAAAAGGTCGAGAGAGCAGTGCACGTTCCTATATAAGCTCTAGGCCCGCACTACTTAGACTCGGATTCTCTCATTGATAACGGCGAGTCCACAGGTGGGGGTGGGGCACAAAAACCACTCAAGTAATCGCGAATGTACTTCATGCCTAGGGTGCGTGATTGCGAAACATCTTGCCTAGCTCTCTTGCATTACCACAGTGTCACGTAACACGGCCCTTCTAGTATATACATGCTTACATCTACTGCTTTGAATCTACAGTTTAATCTAGTGCCCGTAGGTGATACTTATGTCCTTCTGTCGATTCAGGGCAATAACAACCATTTAGCTAGCAGCTTCGGAAAGTTGGGTGTTCCCAGCCCAGTGACTGGATCCCATCCTTCGACTGCAGAGAAACCATCTGTACCACATCCAGGATTCGAGCCGTTAGTGATGTCATTAAACGCGTCCCGGAACTTGACGGAATAAATCTACATAGGGCAGTGATTGTAAGTCTCTCTTTCATGGCACTAGATGTCTTGAGACCAACGTACCACAGGATTTATGAATCCAATAGTACTTTTCCCCGCCGCCAGACGAGCGTCATTGATAGCGGACAGAATGGCTGCTAGCACAGGCGAGGAGGCGGATGTACCCCATACGTTGACAAATTTGCCGTCGACGGCAACGACATAGTTCGCTCTACATGGTACGCAGGTCAGAATGCTATTCTCAATTGGTATAGCAGCTGTCGCACTTACCCATTCACAGATATATCAGGGAAGCCGCGGCCAGATGAGTTAAATACATCCGCCGAATACGGAGGCGGGTGCTCTGTCAGAAAGTCGTGTACCGCAGCTTTCTGATAAACAGGTGCTGCGAAGTAGGTGCTGAACCCGCCACCAGAAGTAATGGGACCGTGCGCAACCACCTCAGGATCGGTAATCTGGTTGTATGCATATTCATATGAGTTTAACGAAGGGTTATAAAAACCTACCACTTACGTTCTTTCCTGGGAGTACTCTTGTGGCACCTACGCCAGTGACAAAGGGACACGAAGCTGTACCCGGCCGCTGCGTGAGTTACGAGACTGAAGTATTTGGCGGGAAGTCTCACGCACCAGGGAACGTAGGGTTGAATCCTTTGGCATCCGCAGACTGGGTCCCGTTAAGAAACAGACATACTGGGTCATCACTGTCCCCAGGACCACCTGCAACACCCCAGTCTCCAGAGGCGTACAGAAATGTCACGCCCATGAGGCCAAGCTTAAGGCAAAGAACCTCAATTAATAAGGCTTCGAGAGATAACCCAATGATAGTTACCTTGCCATACTCAGCGCATTGCCTTGCAGCATATGCAGGGGTAATATCTCCCTCGTTGAGGCTGTAAGAGCTTGAGATGACCGAGGCGGCCTTGGCAGTGCCGCAATCTTTGCCTGTAAAAAGATTGAGATTGTGTATCTTATACTGTACGTCGGCAAGTCAAACACACCTTTGTATCCTCCTGGAGCCGGATCAGGATAGACCGCGTCTATGGTAGGGTCGTCGCCTCCTTCAAATGAACAAAACGTGCCATCCAGCGCATCCAAGAAGTTGTTGAATGAGGCACCTAGAGAAAAGACTCAGTATTTGCAGCGGTCATGTTAATTGTATTACACACTTTCCACCGCGTCTCCAACTTGGAATAGTGTAACCGGCTGCTTCTTGCCAACCAGACCCATAGAGTATTGTAAATCGAGTGACGATTCCAGATCGGAATCGAGATCAACTTCGTCGGTCTGTATTACACCTGAAGTGGTAGTGCATGCTCAGCCAACTGCATCAACACAGCGTGATAACAAACCGTACCACCGTCAATGCTCACTAGCTTAGGCCGCTGACCGATCTGAGACGTAGAGAAGTTCTGGAAGAACAAATCCAGATCGGACCCAAGGTATGCTTGCGTAGCATATTCCACTGAAACATATGCGAGATCAGACAGATTCTAGGAGAAACGTGCACATACTAACCGATTCCGACAGTATTCTTTTCGGGCACAAGTGGTTCATACACAAAACCGTACAAAGCACGGATGCATGTTGGGGTAATATGCGCATCGCAATTCTCCAATTCATCCACGATGTGCTGAAATATGGATATCCTTGGCAGTTGCAAAATGCATAGAGAAATATGCACTCACCTGTAGATTTCCCGTTATCTTGGAGAAACGCGATCTAAAACCCTGTTGGCCAGGACGTTTGCCAGGGATAGAAACCTCCCGCTTGCGCATACTTGTCCTTTGTCCATTCGGAATCCCCTCGAAGTGGATTGTGGGAGTTATGATATCGACGTGTTTGGATAGGTGCTCCGGAACATGGTACCCGGATGCACAAGCAATGTGCTCGACACCAGTCTTTACGTGATTGAAGACATGGTACTCGGTCTTCAGAAGCTGTTCAGCTTCGGTGACTGAAACGTTCGCTTCTATCCAACCTCCGCTCTGGCTGAGGCGTATTCTGGATTGGTCAATGCCCTCCTGTTCGAGCCAACCGCGAACGGCGTCGATGGTCTCCGCGCTCGGACGGAATGTCTCAGCAACTTTGGCTGCCGACCAATGATTACCGTAATTCTGCGACTCCGGGTGCGAGACATCAAGGAGAAGCTCTTCGATATGATCAAGGTTAGACTGAGCTAGACCGATACGGAGAGGTAGGATCGAGCTGGCCGGCGCGCGACGAGACTGTTCCCAGTGAGGAGGGAGAGCTCGACGAGACTCGTGTCGCACCAGAGGGGAAGAACCTAAGCACGATGCCGTGACTGCAAAAAGAACGAATGATACTGTGAGCGACACCATGCTGATGAAGTGAATGGGGTGAAGAACTCACTGTGATAGTCAAACGGTCATCTTTATATTCCGCCGAGCCTGACGAGTTCCTGGATGATGTGCTGTTTTGAATGCTTTATATAGACCACGCTGAGTCCAAATTTACCAGCCATTGTTGGCATCTGTCCTTCTACACCTCCGGAATTACTGTAAGCACAGTAAAATAAGGTTTGCAAACAGCCTCGGGCTACACTGGTTCATTTCAGCGATGTCGACGATCTTGGGTACGGGCCGGATCCACTGTAATACCCGACAGGTAAATGGTATATCTGCGGCCGACATTTGTATAAAGTATCAAGGGAGCAGGAGCTACTCCGGGTATGCATGTGTTTTGCACTCTGAACACTACTCATTGATTTGCGGGCTTGTACATTCTTTGGAGATCTGTGAGACAGTCGTTCAGAAGTGAACGAGGAAATTGAGTCACAGAGATACATAGGTGACTTACCGTGCAATGTGGCAAAGAGCTTGGTAAGAAACTGAATTTGAAAGCGCACGAGAGATGCGTGTCAGAAAATGACAGATTGACATTGACGTGCACATCATCAAGAACGTCGGCCTGTGCGGTGACCGAGGAACATTTGTGTGTCTCTGGAAACTCAACAGCGAAGCGTAGCCGGAAGTACTCATGGCCTAGAGATGTCCAAGGTTGGGCACTTGATTTGAAGCAACTATGGATAACGTGGTGAGAAATACGAGATACTGTATGGCAAGTAAATAAACATATCGAAACGACGTACCTCAAGAGGCGCACCGGTGAGCATCGGCTACTACAACCGCAAGTAGAATGATAAAAAAAACGTTGAAGATATTTCAAATCTCCAGCTGCATGATAAACGCCTGAGATAGCAGCAATTGTTTTACTATAATGATGCGTTGTTGAACTGGTCGTGGAAGTTGCAGAACAAATGCGGTGTTGATTGACGCCGGATGTCCTGTCTGAAGAACCTGCCGTTTCAGGCAACGCTTTCTTCGAAGCCACCTGTCCTCGTTGCATCCTCTACGAGGTCGAGTAAGTAACTCTCAAGTTTATAATGTGTGTATTGTACAGCTTAACGTCGACCCAGTATCACAATATCACACCCGAGAGATTGTGTAATTGATACATTTACATCCAGAAAGATCATATACAAACTTAGCAGAATGATACAAATGTCCATGGGTTCGACCTAGTAGAATTATGTGTGCAAATATCTCCAAAGCACGACCACGTCCCAAACCCCTCTATTACCATAACGGTGGATCACGCTTAGACCTGAGGGCCAGCTTGCCTGACCTTCTCAGAGACGTCCTGTTCGTATAGCGCGAACGCCTTGCGGAACATACCACCAAGCTTCCTGACCTCCCTCTCGAAAGCCTCCGTGTCCTTCCACGCCAACCTGGGGTTGAGCAGCTCGCGCGGCACACCCTCCAGGGAGGTGGGGATCTGGAGATTGAACACGCCAAAGTTCTCGTACTCAGCCTTGGCGAGTTCACCAGAGTGCACGGCGTCGACGATCCGACGTGTGTACTTGAGGGGGCAACGAGAGCCAGTGCCGTACTTGCCGCCAGTCCAGCCGGTGTTGATGAGCCAGCAGTCGACGTTGTGCTTCGCCATGCGTTCGGCGAGCATCTCGGCGTAGCGGCCGGGGTGGAGGACGATGAAGGGGGCGGAGTAGCATGTCGAGAAGGTGGGGATAGGCTCGAGGACACCGTCTTCGGTGCCGGGAGTTTTCGAGGTGTAGCCAGCCAAGAAGTGATACTCGGCTTGCTGGGGAGAGAGCTTGCTGACGGGAGGGAGGACACCGAAGGCATCGCAAGTCAACATGATGATGTTTGATGGCTGACGGTGCACAGTGCAGGGAATCTTCGCGTTCGGAATGAACTCGATGGGGTAGGCACAGCGAGTGTTCTCGGTGATCGAGATATCGTCGTAGTCGGGCACACGCGTCAAAGGGTTGTAGACGACATTCTCGAGAATGGAGCCGAAACGGATGGCGTTGAAGATTTCAGGCTCCTTCTCCGCAGAGAGGTTGATGCACTTGGCGTAGCATCCACCCTCGATGTTGAAGACACCAGTGTCAGACCAGACGTGCTCGTCGTCACCGATCAGCAGACGGCGGGGATCTGCGGAGAGGGTGGTCTTGCCGGTACCAGAGAGACCGAAGAAGAGAGTGACATCGTTCTTCTCGATACCGACGTTGGCCGACGAGTGCAATGAGAGTTGTCCGAACTTGACTGGTTGCAAGTAGTGCTATTTGAAGATTTTCAGTAAGGGATGCTGATAATCCAATGATTTGCTGCGGCACTCACCATGACGGAGAAGACACCCTTCTTCATCTCCCCAGCGTACTCGGTACCAAGGATAACCATCTCCATACGCTTGAAGTTGATCTCAACGGATGTCGTCGAAGACATGCCCTTGGTGAAACGGTTGGCTGGGAACTGGCCGGCATTGTAGATGATGAAGTCGGGTTCGCCAAAGTTCGCGAGCTCCTCCTCAGTCGGACGAATCAACATGTTGTTCTGCGCACACAACATCAGCGATCATTGAATCTTAACGTAGCGCTAGAAGTACTGACCATGAAGAGGGCATGGTAAGCGCGAGCGCAAATAACTCGGACTTTGATGCGGTACTTGTGCTCCCACTGCGGACAACAATGTCAGTTTGACAGCCCAGTCAGTGACGTCATGCACGTACCCCAGCAAAGCCATCGAAGACGTAGACGTTGTCGCGAGTGTTAAGGTAGTCGATGGCACGCTCACGGTTAATCTCGAAAGTGTCTATATCCCATCAACATCAGTTAAGATCTATCGAAACATGGAAAAGATAACACTCACGCTCATCCATCTTGATGTTGACGGAGCCCCACCAGATCTCATCCTTAGAGGTATCCTCGTAGACGATGCGCTTATCCTTCGGACTGCGACCGGTCTTCTTGCCAGAGAAGTTGATCAAAGCGCCGCTGCTAGAGATAATAGCACCCTCATTTCGGATGGCGTCCTCGTAGAGTTGGGCGACGGGGGCGTTTCGCTTGATCTGGATGCGACCCATGTCAAAGCCGGCCTGGGAGAAGTATTCCAGATCGCGACCAACAACTACATAGACGTCGATATGTCAGTAGATTGAACAAAATCCCTGTCGATCACGACGTACGACCGCTGGTCTCGGCATCGAAGGCCTGAGCATAGTTCTTGTGCAGAATGTGAGGGGTCACGTAAGGAGTTTGGTAGGCCATGGTGCTTTGGGGAAAGGGGGGCTGTTGTGGATCGGTTCTAGGAGCAACCTGTACTTATAGTGATCAGGATCGGAGAGTCATGCGCAAGGACGACTAGTCGGATCTCGTCCGTCATGCAGAACACTTTAGACAGCGCACTGCACGCGGTGATCCGCCGCTCGACTTACCTTGGAGGCCGCAGATGCGTAGGAGAGGTGTTTTGCAGGGGATACCACGCGAGTATGTGCGCGTAGAAGGGATGAGGGGGATGTGGAGAACAGACGAGAGGAGGGAGACTTTATAGCAGCTTGTAGCCACATTCACTGGCGTTATTACGTCCAAATCGGGAAATCGGTGCTTTATCACGAGACCGAGTTGCAAGCCGGTATCGTCCGTCGCGGCCCCCCGAGCGGGATAGGCGCGTTTGTCCTCCGTCGGACGGGACCACTCGAGAGGCGGGGGAGGCGACGGGTCTCGAGAGAGAGCAAGTGCTTGTGGTAGCCAAGCTAGACGACGTGGCAGCGCAAGCCCTCGGTGTGTAAGCAAGGCCAGCCTGGTCGCAGCTCACACTCACTCACGGGCCACGATAACACCTGATGCCACAGACGCGCAGAGCCCCCCTAAAGAGGCCGCCGCAGGTCGCTGGTTCTCCTTGTCACCTCGGCAACTCGTCGTATCGCTCGTATCGCATTCTGTGTTCGAAAAAACAGTTTCACGGGCTTCCTTATGCTCCTATTTCTGGCGTACAATCCCTCGAAGACCTGCCTGGAACCCGCAGCCAGCGGAATATGCGGGGAGGGAGCCCATAGGTGCCCACAAACGGCCGGCTGGTCCGGGGTTCGATCACTCAATCAGACCGTTGAATAGCCAGCATGTCAATCCCCCTTGGCCACTATTGGTTAGGTTTGTCCTGATATGTCCCGACTGCATGCAAAACATTTTGTTTTGCCTGGACTTTCGTCCGAGGATATACAATCGCAAATCCGTTGAACGAAGTTCATCCAAGACACCCCTCAAAATGCAACCAGGATGCACCCTTGTTCCGCGAGACCTTCCCGCTGACCTGGTTCCTCTCACAGCCCCTTCCGTTTGTTGTCGTAACATGATTCCGTCATATGTAATTGCTGGTGGAACACGGGGACAACACCGCGAGGGGCTGGTGGCGTGGTAAGCAAAAGGTTTTCTGTTTTATAGCAATGTTATCGGCGAGCGAACTTCGACTCACACACTCACCTGCTTGCTCCCAATTAGAACGGGTATAAAAAGACGTGCTATAGTCGTTCAATCTATCGATTGGGCGAAGAATTCAACAGAACATTGATTGGCTCGATAATGATCATATCCGAGTTCCCGTACACATTCTCCACGGCCAGATAAGTATTCCTCGTCTAGGCTACTGGTCACCGGTCATGGGCTATGGCGTCCTCAATTCCTCAACCTAACACGCGTCCCAACTGATACGAGCACGGACGTGTATTTACCTATGGAATCAAAGATGGCGAGTGCCATGATCCTTTCCCCAACAATATCAGCTACGCTCGATGCTTACTACCAATAGTCATATTTATGTAGATATGGTCACTGTCATGACCTCCACATTGGTGGCAGCCCGAAGTCCGATTATCAAGGACTTTGTGACGCTACGTCAATAAGGCAACCGACGGCGAAGCGCATAAGCAGACGAGCTTGAGCATTGGACGGCGTAGGACCCACATTGTATACCGTCGGCTAGGGGACTCCTTCGCCTTCTCTCCTCATTCGTCTCAACGACTGCCCAAGACGTCGGTGGCGTCGAGCGTTGGTCAGTGAAAGGCCGGTCGGTTATGTACCGGATACTTGGACAGTCGTCTAGCACAATAAACCGGTCTGATTAGCATTCGAGAAATGGAGTGAGTCACCGTTGTGTGGCTGGCCATGGAAGAGTTCCTTGAAGCAGGGGGCTGAAGGGTCGCGCATGCTCGACCGCCACTGGTCAGAACGCAGTAATCGCTCCCGCGAAGCATCGATTTTCAGGGTCATTTAGGTGTCCGAGTTATGGAAGACAAAGACAGTGGTAGTGTGACTGCGCCATTTGGACTGAAGTCAAGTGTTGGACGCGAATCTTGGAAGATGCTACGTAAGCTTTTGAGATGAAAGCAGTCTAGCCGTGCTAACCAATCGACACGGTCTTCTCCCGTTCATATGTCCTTGCTGGCTATGGTAAGTGGCAGCCCACATACCACTTATCCTGGGAGGGCTGTTGACGCAGACGGTGTCATACTGGCCTGATCCGCGAGATAGATTGTACATGGATGGCCGAAAGAACTCTAATGTGCTGCGGTAGACGCAGAAGTAGCGAATTACCAGCGACGATATGGCTACTTTGCTGCATTTTAAGGCAGTCTTCGTCGGTGAACGTCCAAGGTTGCATTCTTACCAGCACATCGGTGTGGGGAGGATGTGCATGTGTTTACGGCGCTTCGACGCTGAAAGTCTGTTTGATGGGATAAATGGTCGACTGTAAGCACATACTTGGACGGGGATTGCGGCTCAGGGTGCCAAATGCCCGATGACACTATGTTGTGTTTTGGCAGCAGAAGAGCCTTTGTCAATAGTAAATGCTATTAGGAAACGACAAGGACGTTTGCTAGATTGCGTTGGATGCGAAAGACAAGTGTATTTCCCACGGGAGACGTGATCTGCTTGCGAGGTGGGCGCCCCAGCTCTCTCATTTCTTCCCTGCGAGCTTGTGCGACCCTCCTCTTCCTCCCACCTCGTCCTTCGCCCTTCTGCGTCTCGCTGCTCAACGGTAACAAGGCCCACCACGGTGTGAAGAGAGAGAGAAAGCACAGACCAGGGAGTTCTCCGCTGCAGACGTCTTCCGCCTCGCCACCAATCCGAGTCAAGCTTCCAGTCTCAGGCCGACCCCCATCTCAGTCTGCTCTGACCTGCACAGCCTGCAACCTCGGACTTTCGTCCATCTTCTTCGCGAGCGACCAACACGACGACGGTGATTCACGGCTGCTTGTGCGTGTTTGTTCCCAACTCTCCATCGCTTCCCATCGACAACCCAGCTTAACTCCCGTCACTCAGTAGATCCCTGGCGCCTGGTGATTGGTAGCGGTGCATCCGTCGAACGAACAGGAACCGCCATCTCAACGTCGCCAGTGCTACATCTTCTCGCCAGCCTCTTTTTCTCCGTCAGTGTCACAGCAGAAAGCCGTGGGACAAGGCGTTAGTTAGACGGTCGTCCGTGACTACCACTCATTCAGACGCAGGTGTGTAGTCCTAAAGTCCCTGACGCACCGCCATCACCCCCCACACCCCTCCGCCTTGTCTTTGTTTCCCTGAGTGAGGTGTCACTGACCGATTTTACATCGTCATTCCGTGCTGGTGAACTGCAGGACAGCTTCAAACCTTTTTGGTCCCCTCCACACACTCGCTACCTCACATTACTCCCATTCACCCATCATAACATATCACCGTCTTCAAGATGACAACTGGGTACCCATCTATGTCCTCTCATTCAACACACCCCTCTCTCGATGGCTTTCACCATCCCCATCACCACCCTCACCTCCCGCCACATTTACAGCCTGCACATCCCCACGGTGGTCAGACATGCGTACCATCTCTCATACCGCCCGGTGTAGACCCGGCGACAGTTGATATTCGGACTTTTTACCCGTATGTGCTTTTTCCTGAAAGAGAATCGTCTGCCAACATCTTAGCATGCGTCTCAAGCAGATATCAGCCAAACGAGGTTAAGCACCGCAAGCGTACAACCAGACCTCAGCTCAAGGTGCTGGAGGGCGTGTACGAGCACGATACGAAACCGAATGCTTTGCTGCGAAAGAAATTAGCAGAAGAGCTGGGAATGACACCTAGGGGTGTTCAGGTCAGTTTTCACATCCGGCTCATCTTAGGAGCTTTTAGTGAACTGGCCTTCGAATCATGAGCTTACTTTACCTCGTGTGTATCTCAGGTATGGTTCCAGAATAGGCGTGCGAAAGAGAAGAACCAGGCAAAGAAACTCGATGCCGGTACAGGCACTGTAGGCTCTGGGTCGCCTTCTACGTCTGCTGCAGGGTCGTCGCCGTCGAAGGCTGACGGGACCACCACGTCAGAGGGCGAGTCATCGACAGCATCTGCCTCCAAATTCGGCAGCCCAGAGAATGCCGCTGCCGATGTACACAATTCGTCGTCGCCGGACATACCGTCGACTTCGTCGTCTGCAGAAACAGTCCGGCGAACGTCACTCCCAACCGTACCAGTCATCCCAGCGCTGGACAGCGCCTCGCTGGCTGATGGTTCCTCTGCAGTCACGTCTGCCAACGACATCTCATCTTCAAGTGTACCGGGGTCGTCTTATCCGGCCGCTCACATGGTCCGTGGCTCGAACCCGTCGGCGGCAGAGATACTTGCGCAAAGGAGACCATCGTTGCCGATTTTGAATTTCACTTCGTCGTCGTCTCATGGACTGCGTCGGATACCAAGCAACCTGTCTGGCAGGATACCGAAGGGGTTCGATCCGAACGAGAGAAGGAAGAGCGTGGATACAATGAGCGCGAACATGCAGAGACTGTCGACCCATCCGTATGCTCGCCAGGCTGCACAGTACACGAACGCAAGCGGTCATGGTCACTCTGGCTTCGTCTATCCTCACGGCTTGAACGCCCGTCGTTCCATCTCTCAATCTGCTGGCTTGTCCTCTGTCGAAGATGGACCGGAAGATGGGGCCTTTGCTGCATTCACTGCTCAACAGGCAGCAAATGGTCGGTCGTATTACCTGTCTCCCACGCAGGCGCACGGTCAGAATCAGTCTCGTCCAATGTTGACACAACGCACCTCCATGCCTTCCTTCCATCAGTCCCAACAACAGCTCTCACCGCCCTCTGCTGCGACGAACGGGTCGTTTGCCGGACAGCCTTTCACCGATCCATGGGGTTCGCCGTCCCAGTCGCAACAGTCCGCGCCCTCAGCCGTCGACACTCCGATCTCGCCGCATACGCATGCGTTGCCGCCACCTTCACCTGGGGCGTCTGCTCCACCGCCGATCTCGCAGTCTTACAGCAACCCCATGCTCAACCACTCGTTGTCGAGACGGTATCCCGCTGGTCACGGACGGCCCATCCCGGCACCTGTGCCAGGACCCTTGCCAGATGCTCACTTCTCATTCGGCTTACCCGCATCGGGACCGTCGTCTAATGGCTCGTCGTCGTCGACTAGTCCTGTAGCTAATGATAACAGTCTTGGTCTGATGAGCCGCGGGAGTGTTGTTCTGGAAGAGGAGGACGATGCTAGTGCTGTGTCGTCGACGTATGACCCTAGGAGCAGGTTTGGATCGTTCGCGAGCGTGGCAAGTACGGAGAGCAGCTGGACGAGTGCGCATTATAGCGATCTAGATGGGAGGAAGCTGAGCGTCAGCGCGCCTGATGGATTCGACGATCAGAGGAGGGGAAGCATGTAAGTGTTTGCGTCTTTCGTCGTGGTTTTATTCGTCTGCAGGCTTGAGACAAGCGGTGTCTTTTGTTCGCTGGTCGACCCGCCGGTTGCGGTGCTTCTATTGTTTTCTGAGTTTCTACCTCATATTAAGAACCAAGACTAATATCGGCCTTTTAGTGCATCTGGTTACCTCCCGCAATTGTTTGGAGAGATGGATGTTAATTCTGGCAATACGCCCCAGCCCATGTCCGACGGAGTTGCCCCAGATCAGTCGCATCCCGATCCCACGCGCCGGGGAAGCTCTGGCTCTGGATCGTTACACGAGCCCCAAGAGTACTCTGACGCATACGCTCCTCAAGATGTGTACGACCCGAACTTGCAACACGACCAGTATGCGCCGAACGACCAGTCGCCATATACACAGACGCCTCCGCAGACTGAGCCATATGTCGCTGACAATGGGTCGTATTCTCCGTCATCGACGATCTCTGCGCGAAGCCAAAGTGTGGCGGGTGCTAAGGGTATCAATGAGCATACTCACTCTGTATCACCGCCGATGCCTCAACGGTCATCCACAAGCGAGCTCATGTATGCGCTGCACCAGGCTAATCCGGCAGAGGTATGTTCGAAGTATCGTCCTTTCGTGCCATGATCCGAGATTGACGGGTCGTTGTGTTTAGAACTTGAACAACAACTCTGAGCTTTCCTATCCCACGGAGTATAACACTTCGCTATCAAGTCCATCCGACCACCATCTCAGCGCTCACCATGTACACACTCAATATGATACGATGTCTGCCAAAGCTGACCAGTACAACTCGCATCAGTACTCTCAACAGTCAGATGCATACGAGATGCCCCAATCCCACATGCAGCCAGCATATTCACCCCCTTCCATGGAATACGGCTACCAGATGTACCAGGATCCCTCGTTATATCACAACGGTGCCGTAGAAATCGGCTCGGTATGTGTACCAGCTTCCATGGACAGCATGAACATGGGCGACTATCTCGCGCCTTAGTCCACCCTGGCCTCGCCGGATCCCTTTGCTTTCCGCCATTCCCTTCGCCCTCCCGCAAAATTCGAACGTCGCTCGTTACAATGTCTCTCGGTTCCCACGCAAGTTTCCAGCAATAGTCGCTCCCTGCAATCACCATCTCACTCGTCATCTGGTCCGCCCAACATCTTGCGAATATTAGTCGACATCCTTATAATATATCTCGGGCCTTGTTTGTACAATACGCCCTCCTGGAGGGGATGCCCGCCCACCCGAGAGTGGCGTTTGTTACACCTATGTACATCTAATGCGTGTTGTTTTCCCTGCTTCTGCCTCTGCCTTTTCCCTTTGCACTCCATGTCTTCGCTTTCGTGCTCGACCGCTCCTATCCCTTTATCCGCCGGTTCGAGGACATTCTCTCTGCTTCACAGCTCATACCTCGTCATTCATACCTCTTCTACCCCACAATATTCCCTCTGTACTCGAGATTTCGTCCTCAACCTATCCTTATCGCTCACCATCGTGGTCACCATGCTCTCCCGTAGATTTGCGGTGTTAGCAACATCTCATTGTCAGCTTTATCTATGCTCCCCCTCCTTCGATACGGCCCTAACAGGCGCAATGCCCTTTGTGGACTTTCTCGCTGTCCCGGTTTCAGTGTTTAAATTTATATCTTTATCTTTATCCTTGCAATCATCCTTCACCAACCTCTCGTTCTTCGATTCTCTGCTCATCTCCTGTCGTCTGTGGTTCGTTCCATGTTCCTCGTGATTCAATCATCAATTATTTGTTTCAATCTATCTTTCGCTGTTCGATGAATTCGGTCAATTCGGTCTCTCTTGTTCTATCGCTTACTATCTCCAACTCTTTATAAGGCGTAGAGATAGCCGCGTATATGTGGCCTGACGTCGATTACGTTCGGACGTAGTTGTTGTCTGTGCACCACAATGTACTCGATGCATGCTGATTCATGTCTGGGAGTCGACGTGATGATTCGCCTCGCCTACCCCTGAACGGAGAGCTCTACATATAGGTTACATTGTGCTGGCAACAGATGCAACATCGACTCCAGCCACGTCCCTCATATAGTCCAGTAACGGACGTATTACTGAAAAGCGCATGGCCTCATGCATCCCTGCACCTACCAAGAATGTCCACTCTACGAACTTGCCAGTCATGACCACAAACCACCCAATTGCCCATACCCATCCTACAATGTGCGTCCACGTTCTCTCTTTCAAACCGCAACGCCGCCCAACACAGATAACAAAGTCTTCGAACGTGATCGCGACGATTTGCCAAAGGAAGAACGGCGCAGAGGCACCTGCACAGGATGAATTGACCATCAGGTCTCCTGGAAAGTGGATAAGTGCGGATAGTCCAAAGCCAACGATGAGTTGCACACGGGCGGAGAGCCAGGTGCCAGGTTTGCAGCGTGATAAACGCGCAGCTGATTTTCCGGCTGTTGCGATGAACTATGAGTGAGTGCGGATAATGGAGGTTACTATGAGAAGATATAGGTGATTGGATAGTTGCTCACACGCCGTATCCTTTGATGCCAGCATCGTCTACAGAAGGAGTATGTGAGCTAGATTTCGACACGACTGAGGGTCAATCATACTACTTACGACCAGAACCTCCGTATTGTATAGGCATCACTCCAGTTGCCGAAGGTATCGGGCCAGTCCCCAGGCTTGTGTATACCTGTAGCTACACAAGCTAAGCTCAACCAGCAATACGGGATGTTAAACATCCCCCAGAAAACGAGTAGGCGGGCCAGTAGATTAAGGTATCCTAGGACCAGCCCTTGTGACCACATGCTCGCTGTGTTATCTGGCGCGAAAATCGGGTTCAGTCTCTCGTATGTCTGGGCGATATCAAGGAGCAGTATGTTCCAAAGAAGCTGTCGCGTCCTGCGAATCAAGAACGGCCAGTATTCGAAGCTTGGCAGGGGAGGGATATACGGCACCTAGGTGATCAACATATTAGTTCGTTTGAAAGGTGCGCGAAAAGTAAGGATTCATCGCTCACCTCAAACGACCATTTTAATCCGCGATTGTTAAGCGACGCGCAGAGTACCCAGTACATGCGCTGCCGCAATGGCATTTCTATAAGTTGGGTGTTTGGGTAGAAGCTGTATCTCCACTCGATCATAGGATCAGTAAGGATAAGGGCATAGACCGCCATCGAAGACGTTGCGCCAAGGAAGGATCCCTTGAGCCAGTCATTGTAGCCGCCACCTCCCGTGTATTTTGTGCCATCAAGCATCCACAAAACGTGCAGGATGGCAGTAGAGATACGTATAGGTAGCCCCGGGCGCAGTGCGACGACAAACGATAGCAGGATGGTGGGGAGGATAAGATATGTGGTAGTCGGGAGAGGAAGTCGTCCGGATCCAGTAAGCGACACGGCAGAGTCTGTGTCGTTCATAGCAGTGAATTGGAACGGGGATGGACACGTCTAAGATTTTTTACTTACTCGTCACTTTAAAGCCGGCTTCTTCTGCTTCCGAGACTCCCGGTCATACAGACAAACCTCCTCCTGCAACTACTCCACGGTTTCAAATCCTTCAGCTCAGTCTTCTAGGTTCTGTAGTCGGAGTGTCAGAAGACCTAACCAGTCAAGCTGTCGCCTTTAGTGAGTTCTCAAGGCTTATCTATGCGTCAGGCCTCAGGTTTCACCGTCACATACCGTGCATCCGTCAACGAAGCTCATAGACTCGCAGCGATTCCATAACGCGGCTATGCATGACCTATATAATGTAACGACTCGGATGCAATCAGACCCACTTCACCTGTGAGTTGTCAAGTAGACTCGCACCTTGATGTTGGCTTTCGGCTAGAAGAGTCTTGTGGGTATTGCGTGGCGAATTGCATGTGTGGCGTAAGGAGCACTGCATATAATGTAAAATAACCATGTATATGGGCTACATCGTGCTGGCAACAGATGCAATATATCCTCGAACATCGACTCCAGCTACGTCCCCCATATAATCCAGTAATGGATGTATCACTGAAAAGCGCATGGTCTCATGCATCCCTGCACCTGCCAAGAACGTCCATTCTACGAACTTACTAGTCATGACTACAAACCACCCAAATGTCCACAGCCATCCTACAATGTGCGTCAGCATTCCTTCCTTCAAACCGCAATGCCGCCCGACATCGATGACGAAGTCTTCTAAGGTGATCGCGACGATTTGCCAGAGGAAGAATGGCGCGGAGGCCCCTGCGCAGGATGGGTTGACCATCAGATCTCCTGGAAAGTGGGCAAGGGCGGATACCCCGAAGCCGAAGATGAGTTGTACACGGGCGGAGAGCCAAGTGCCAGGTTTGCAACCGAAGAAACGTGTAGCCGATTTTCCGGCTGCAGCGGTATACTGAGGGGGAGTACAGGCGATGAGAAAAGACTTCATGAGTATGAGAATATGTAGATGATCGGATAGTTGCTCACACGTCGTAACCTCTGATGCCAGCACCGTCTATGGCAGAAGTAGTATGTAAGCTACATTTAACATGACTGACGGTCCAATCATACGACTTACGACCAGAATCTCCGTATTGTATAGGCATCACTCCAGTTGCCGAACGTATCGGGCCAGTCCCTGGGCTCATGTATTCTTGTAGCTACACAAGCCAAACTCAACCAGCAATACGGGATATTGAACATCCCCCAGGCAACGGTTAGTCGGGCTATTAGATTGAGGTATCCGAGGATAAGCCCTTGTGACCACATGCTCGCTGTGTTCTCTGGCCCGAAAATGGGGTTCAGTCTCTCGTATGTCTGAGCAATATCAACGAGGAGTAGGTTCCAGAGGAGCTGCAGTGTCCTGCGCATCAGGAACGGCCAGTGTTCGAGGTTCGGTAGGAGAGGGATGTATGGGACCTTGGTGGGTTCAATTTCCTTGAAAGGTTCGCAGAATACGAGGATCGACGCTCACCTCAAATGACCATCCCAATCCACGATTATTAAGCGACGCGCATAGCACCCAGTACATGCGCTGCCACAGTGGGAGTTTTATAGGCTGGATGTTGAAGTGGGAGTTGTGTCTCCATTCGATCATGGGATCGGTCAGGATAAGGACATAGACCGCCATAAGAGACGTTGCGCCAAGGAAGGATCCTTTGAGGTAGTCCTCGTAGCCGCCACCTCCCGTGTATTTTGTGCCATCAAGCATCCACAAAGCGTGTAGGATGACGGTCGCAATACGTATAGGTAGCCCCGGACGTAGTGCAACGACGAACGATAGAAGGATGGTGGGAAGGATAATATATGTGGTAGTCGGGAGAGGAAGTCGTCCGGACCCAGTAATCGACGCGGCAGGGTGTGTGTCATTCATACCAATGAAGTGTATCGACCGTGGCTATGGTCCATTTACCAGATCGTATCTATTTGTACCCTTGGGTGGCGTTCAGTGTACTCGCGCAATAGTAATAAACTCAGATACATGCCATGTATAAGCTTCTGAAGCACTAATGCAGGCGCGCTGGCCGTCAATAAAGCTCACAATCTCTCCGTGATTGAAGGGCTTTCATGACGCCGTTATGCATGACCTATGCAATGCTGCGGAAGTATCAGATCCACTTCATTCGTGGGTTGTCAAACAGACTCGCACCTTGGCAAGCCTTAGTGTTCATTTGCTTTCGGCTAGCATGGTGTTTTTCCTCTTGCGCAGGCATTACGCAGTCGTGTGGCCTATCGATCCGCTCAGAAGCGAAGCATATAACGAAAAAAATGAGCGCATTCGTGGCAAGTTTCGTCATCTGAATATGGGCCAATACGTTGATGATTCTTCGAGTAAGCTACAAGGAAGGGAAGGCGGAAGTTAGCTCCAGAGCATTGTTGGGGCAAGCTGTACCCAAATGCAGCCACGAAGACCGCGAGGACTGATCAAAGGAATATCGGCACAGGAGCACTCTTTGGTCTATCCTGGTACGAACGTGGTGTGGTAGAAGGTCATATTTTGGGGTAATGGGGATTATGGAATGATATTGAGTGGCATAACAGGAATTACATGGGAGAGAAAGTGACCGAGGACTTGCATAGAAGATAGTTTGAATAGTACATGGTCGAGTGGCCTGGATATACAACGTGGCATACATAGGACTGAGGGACAGTAGAAGGGGGCCAGAAGCTCAACAACGCAGGTACGAGAGCTCGTGTATTGTAACTTGCTCATGTTGAAGCAGTAATCGAACATTGAACGTTGACGACGCACGAGGAGTTATGCGGTCTGAGCAACTGCGACCGCGATGAGTATGGAGCAACAAGTTGAGAGCGTGAGATACGAGTCATGTTCAAGGTAGCATGAGATGATTTAGAAGCAGCAAAGGACGACAAGTGGGCGACGAGCACGGTGACATGACTGGCCCTAAGACGGCGCGGGACGTTGAGTGCGAAGAAAACGGGTGAGGTCGTCGTCAAGAACGGTGGGGGAACTCGCTAGACATGTCTGATGTCCTTTTTCCCGGTCGGAGAGAGAGAACGGGTGTAATAGCACCCAATCGAGTGGCCAGGACTCGGCGGCAAACATTTTATTTCAGGAGGAGATAATAGAACGATGTGTGCTTCAATCGCAGTTTTGGCCAACTCGATACTGGAAAAATTCGCGGAAAATTCACACATAAAAATTGCGGATGTTCCGTCCAAATGGTCGAGAATAGGGAGTGTGCTGGGGATACAGAGCGCAGCGACAGAAGACCGCTTTGCCCGATTGACCTGCGCTTGAAACGCTGCGACCGAAAAATGAACAGCCGTGCTCTGCTCGCTTCTCGGCTCAAGAGCAGGCACATGATTGTTGATTCAATTTCCCGAATGAGTTTGTTGGTCCACGTTGATTCCCGACGCCGACCTTGGTAAGTGTGGTTGGAGTCGTCGTCCTCGATGAAAAACGTCGAGAAAACAACCGCCCCGTCACCAAAGTGTCTGGAGATAGTCCAACTATGAACGGTGAGTACGTCTGTGATAGTCTGCATATGCCCTGCAGCTCACGAGGTGCTCTAATCTCCCCTTAATGCACAGATCGCCCGC
The DNA here is from genome assembly GCA_037039805.1 of Irpex sp. M6601. Taxonomy (NCBI): domain Eukaryota; kingdom Fungi; phylum Basidiomycota; class Agaricomycetes; order Polyporales; family Irpicaceae; genus Irpex; species Irpex sp. M6601. Next base: position 17,337 of record JAXQGN010000255.1, on the reverse strand, counting down.
CATCGCCGCCATCGCCTCCATCCCATGCCACGTCGTAGGAAACAACCTGTCGCGGCCGCGCGTTGCTGAGCTTTTGAAGGAAATTAGCGCTTATGAAGACTTGCACGTGGTGAGTGGCATTGTCCTGAATATCCCGAGTATCATAGCTTACCGTTATACGACAGTGCTTGTAACGTGTAGACTGGATGATAGTCGCAGTAAAGGAGTAGCGTATTGAAATATGCGCGCGAGAGGCTGCTCGGAGCAGGCTCTTGCCGTCAGAGTCTACGATATTCGGGTTTTCTCCGCCTCTGATTGGCCGCGCACGGATGCCATCAGCGTGGACCCCGAAATAAGACACTCCCAATTTCCTCCCTCCCTCCTCCCAACCCCGTCAACTCTCTATGAAATTCGGCAGGGCGATGGATTCAGAACTTTATGTACCTGTGATTTATTCCCATAATTTTGGTGAATTTATTGGACTCAGCATCGACGGAATCGTGGATTTTGCCATCACCCGGCAGTCTCAGCTCCGCTCGTAACCAAACCGATCTCCCAACTTCAACACGTCTTGTCGTCGACCTCGTGTCTTCACAACTTCAACCACCACGACGTGTTGTGGCCGACCTCTCTCCTCTGCCACTCAACCCCTCAGGTGTCTGGCCCCTCGCACAATTCTCTGGCCTTGGCCATCCTTTACTCTCTAACTTGCGCCGTCTCCGAATACTACTTATTTGTAGTCGCGTAAACGCGGTCACCTATTCGTGAAACACCTATCCTCCTGCAATCTTCGAGACGTTGTAAAGCAGTAAGTCTTGTCGCGATGTGGTGTCACCAGAGTTCGAGGTATTGACCCTGGTTGCAGATGCGTAGAGGTATCTATGGCGTGAACTGGCAAGCCAAACAGCATCGGAATTTTGATCACGGCAAAAGAAACAATCGTAGTCAGTGGGAAGAGCCAGAAGTACCTGTGGTTGCTACGACCCCTACTGTAAGGGAGGATTGCTTTCTCATACGTTGTAGCTTTATTAACTTCTAGCAATAGGATGAACAGCCGCAAGCAGGGGCTACAGGAATCGGTCATGTGACAGGCCAAGCAGCACCGACGACAGCAACACAGGCCGCGGGGGCCACAGGGCCAGCGCAGCCAAATGTTCAACATCCTCAAGTAAGTGATACCACCGAGTTGATACAGTTTTATTGAGGATAGTGACACCCAAATACAGGTGCAGCAAGCAGCAGCAGCACAAGTGCCGGCCCCAGTGGCCCCCATCACCGCGAATGTAGCGCCTCAGGTAATACCACTGTGTTGATACGGTTTATGGCCACTAACGATAGACTGCAGGGACCGCAGGCAGCGCCACAACAGGGACAGGCCACAGTAGCCCTACCGACCGCAGCTGTAGTTCCAGCACAGGCTGCCCCGGCCACTGTGGCCACAGCTATTCCGCCGGTTGGCCAAGCGCAAGCTGTGGCGGCCGTCGCACAACCCACCCCTGCGACTGCAACTGCAACGGCTCCAGTGGCACCTGCAGAGACAAGGGCAAACGCCAGACGCACCCGCGACCTACCCCGTCGTAGACGCATTCAAGCGACGACCTCTGGAGTGGCCTCGACGGCAGTTCCCGGGCCATCCACCTCAGGCACTCAGGTAAGTAGATACGATAGGACTACTCGTTCTAAGTCGTGAAAGCTGAATGCGTTTTCGTTTCGTTTGAATAGAAGCGGAAGATGACGCAAGAAGAAGCTGGTACAACTACGCCAGCGTCGGGTTCATCGTCGAAGGTATTTGATACCGTCATAGGTGCTATTCCCCGTGTATTGATTAGTTTTTACCTTGCAGACAACGGTAAACTTGAACAATCTTACAACCACTCCAAAGCGGGAAACCTTCGCAAAGGCTCAGGTAGGTCGTAATTCATGCACAGCCGGCGCGTAGTGAAACTGACGCGTACTACAGCTCGCAGCAAGCGAGGCTCGCTCAGATGAGGCTGGGCAGAGCGATGCTGAGGCCGCAGGAATGACGTCCGATCTCGCTAGTGCCTATATCCCTGAAAAGACTCCGGCCAGCACTGGCAAGGCCAAACAGCCTGAAGCAATTCCGGTGCGACCCCTTTTACTGTCTTCTGTACAACGGATCATGACTAACCCTACCACTCTGCAGAACCAGCAACTCACTTGCATTAGCCCCGCAAAGACCCTATACATACCGGATGCTCCGTCAACCAACACCGTCACCGAAGATGATGCGACCGTAATCGCGCCTGTGGACGCGGCTTCGAGTCGCACTACCGTGAGTTTTACTGGACCATTCTTTGCGAATTCGAGACTTACCAGGTTGAATTGTTTCAGGTACAGCGTCGATCTGCACGGTTGGCGGACAAAAGGACCGAAACTGCTTCAGAGGCCCCCAAGAAGGCTATGGCCTCCTCCTCGCGCTCGCGCCATAACAACAGGCGGAGCAACCCTGCACGGGCTTCCAACTCTACCACCGTGACTGCTAAGTCCAACCAAACTGCCAGTGGCTCCCGCGCGTCCTCCTCGAAGGGTAAAGGAAAGCGCGTGGCAGAAGATGACTCGGAGGATGAGTACGAAATGCAAGCGAAACGTTTCCACGCGGATTCAGACTCAGATGAGGAGGGGGGTAGTGTGTTCTCCGCCTCTGGGGATGCACGCTCCCAGTCGACCGGAACTGAGCCGAGTGTGTGGACACCGCTCAACGTAGATGCTAACGACTTCGCCGTTGACCACCATGATGTTTCTGTGCGCCTCCGTGAAGAACTTGAATTCTTGGACGCCCAGAAGGCCGCGGGATACGGTGAAAAGGAGAAGGCCAGCGAAGATCTTGGCCCATGGCCTCCGTACTACGAAATAGCAGCCTGCGATCCGGAGAGTGCTTGATCCCCTATCGCGCCCATCTCTCCCCGCGCTCGTGGAAATCATTGCTCTCGTACCATACTCTCCTTCTCATCCACATCATCCCTCCCATCTCGCATACAAATAGTCATACTCCTCTCTCGTACCATACTCTACTTCGCATCCACATACTCCCTCCATCTCGCATACAAACAGTTATACTCCTCTTCTCTCGCCTCTCACCGCCAAGATGTTCCTGGAGTCTACTGCTCCTGTTACTCATGGACGCCGCCAATAGTCCCTCGCAGCATCACCAGCTGTCCCATCCCTGCACAGTCAATCACACACACTCATCACTAACTTGCAATCTCCAATCAACGTAACAACCCGGCATAGGGTCTACGAATCCTAAACGCTCTCAAGGAGTAAGTGTTACCGCACTCTATACTGCAAACTCACTCTAACGGAGTGTCGCTTCTTTACTAGGGGTCAAGTTCTCATCGTTGGGACTCATCATCTGTTGTACCCATTAGCATCGTGTCGTTATCTTTATGCTTCCATCATTACTTTGTATCTGTCCGTCTTCCCTTTGCCCATCTTGATTCCCATTTTCCCTCAGCAATCACTCCTACTCCCATCCATTGCCGATCTTGTTTCGCGGACAATGACACCTCCATCCCCCCACCCCTGCCTGTACTCACCGTTATCAATCAGAAAATCCAAGCCTTCGCAGTGTTGTAAACTTCACGTTGAGTAGCTTAGCAATGCACACTCTGTTTGGCTTAGCACCTTGTGGTTAGCGTCGGAAGATGAGCTGATATTCGAAGGTACGTAAGGAGTAAATGAGGTATTGCGTCGAAAGTGGATATCACGAGTCAACGCATTCATGGCAGCAGCAACCACTTCGCAAGCAATACCGGGAAGTTGGGCGTTCCCAGTCCAGTCACTGGATCCCACCCTTTGACTGCGCTGAACCCCTGCGTACCGCAGCCAGGATTTGTACCATTCCTGATGTCGTTGAACGCACCCTTGAAGTTGTCTGTGTAGATCTAGTGGAAGGGGAATATCGGTCAGTAGCGAGCTAGTACTCCATGTATAACCATATAGATCGAGGCACATACAGTGGGATTGATAAAGCCAATCGGTTTCTTGCCTATTGCGAGTCGAGCATCGTTGACAGCGTGAAGAATTGCCGCCATCACAGGCGTAGAGGCAGACGTGCCAAAGACACGTTCAAATACACCATCGACAGCAACAGCATAGTTTGCTCTGAAATAGATGCGTATGATTTATGATAATATCGGAGGCGGGAAGAACGTTGAAACTCACCCATTCGCTGCGATGTCAGGATATCCGCGAGAGCGACCGGTGGAGTTCCATATGTCGGGAGGGTACGGAGGGGGGTGTTCGGTTAACCAGTTTTGTACTGTAGGCTTCTGATATTCAGGAATGGCGAAATGATTACTGAAGCCACCGCCTGAAAAGATGACTTCGTAGGTCGCAGACTCGGGATCAGTGACCTAAGAGGGGATCCGTCAGTGATGAGAAGTGATTTGACAAAGATGGAAGCTACTTTGTGGCCTGCGACGACTTGGGTCGCACCGACACTGGTGACATAAGGGCATGTGCCTGCAAAGCAACATGTCAATGTTCCATTCGCAGCATATTTGGATCTAAACCACTCACTAGGAAATTTGGGGTTGAAGACATTTCCTGTTGGAGACTGGGTCCCGTTCGGTAAAAGACACAGCCCTCGTGCTCCCCCAACCCCCGCGTCCCCTGAAGAGTAGAGCACTGTTACCCCCATAAGACCGAGCTGTACGGTTATTACATCGCAGGTTAGGCCGAGATTCTGTGCAATGAGCGGGAGGCAAATACAAACCTTGGCATATTCTGCACATTGCCTGGCAGTATAGAATGGCGTTAAGTCTGCTTCATTGTAGCTGTATGACGTCGAAATGATGGAAGCTGGTTTGACGGTGCCACAGTCTTCTTTTCCTGCAAATGCGAAACTCGTCAGTTCGGTGCGAGAGCGTGTGCCTCCAAACATACCTTTGAAGCCCCCAGGGGCCGGGTCTGGATAAACGCTGTCTTGAGAAGGGTCGTCTCCTCCCTCAAAAGAGCAGAACGAGCCATCCAGAGCGTCCAAGAGATTATTGAATGATGCGCCTAATACAGGGTCAAGGGTAAGTATAAGTCTTACTGCAGTAGCTGACACGTACATACCTTCTTGCACATCTCCGACTTGATACAAAGTAACTGGCTCGCCCTTGCCGACGAGCGCCATTGCAAACTGTAGATCCAAGTTTGACTCTCCGTTCTGATTGAACCCAGTTCGGTTGGTCTGTACGACACCTGAAAATAATACGGTCGGTTATCTAGAGAGAATGGTAAACCACACGATCTTCTCGCACCTCCATCGATACTCGTCAAGACCGGGCGTTCACCAATCTGTGACTGAGAGAAATTCTTGAAGAACAAGTCCAGGTCAGACGCAACATATGCGTTTGGTGTGTATTCCACTATGGCAATACTGGATAAGTACACTAATTGCGCAATACGAGGGCAAGGACGCCTACCTATTCCAATACTATTCTTCTTAGTCGCGAGAGGAATATATGCGAAGCTGTACAACGCGCGAAGACAGTTTGGAGTAATATGTTGGTCGCAGTTTTCCAGCTCATCAATAATTTCCTATAAACATTGTCAATATCGTTGGAGATCACTGCACGCCGAGGTAGTTTGCATTCACTTTGATGACACCAGTGCTCACTGGCGAGATGGGACCAAAGCCACCGGCAGCATTTCCGAGCTGCGAGTCCCGCCTATGCAACTGGGAAACCCGTCCATTTAGCATCGCATCGAAGTGAACGGTCGGAGTGATGATTTCGACGTGTTTCGAGATGTGTTTCGGGAGATGATATCCCGACGAGCAACCGACATGTTTAACGCCAGTTAGTGCATGGTTATAGACATGATACTCTGTCTTGAGAAGCTGTTCAGCCTCTGCGATAGAAACATTCGCCTCTATCCAACCTCCACTCTGGCTGAGACGTATCCTAGACCGGTCAATGCCCTCCTGTTCGAGCCAGCCGCGAACGGCGTCGACAGTCGCTGCACTGGGGCGGAATGTCTCAGCGACTTTGGCCGCCGACCAATGGTTACCAAAGTTCAGCGATTCCGGATGTGAGACATCGAGAAGAAGCTCTTCGAGACGATCGAGGTTGGGCTGAGCCAAACCGATGCGGAGAGGTAGAATAGAGTTGGCAGGTGCACGATGAGACTGTTCCCAGTGAGGAGGCAGAATACGGCGAGACTCGTATCGCACCAGGGGGGAAGAACCTAGACAAGACGCCGTAGCCGCAAGAACAGTTAGTGCTGCTATGAGGAAAACCATGGCTGACCACAACTTGAACGCAGTGGAGCAATCCACTGCGCAGAAATTTGCGTGAGTACCACGCTTTTATATGCCATTCTTATGGGCCGTTGCGGGCCAGTCGTAATGGTCCACAGGGCCTGCTTGTATCTTCTGACGAGCTCGAGACCTACTGCAGCGGAAGGAGTTACGGAAAAGAACATCGCAAGGAAGACGAGGTGCCTTGCAGACCGCACGGCGGCATGCAAAACTGCTGTAACCTGGTAGTGAAGATCATACTTCGAGTTGACGAAGCTGCTCAGAAGCACAGAGATCAAGACGATAGGTGTGTCATGCGGATCCATGCCATATGGGAGCAGACAGGTGCGGATTCCGATAGCGAACCTGCCACCAGCCGGATATAATAGGCCTGGGAGTGTGAGACCCCCCTTCGGTTCTACCATTCAGAATCGCTAATATGATGCAAGAGCTCGCCAGATAAGCTTCTTTGATGAGTTCTTTATTAGCAAATACGGTCATTTATAATGTACACTCAACTACATCCCACTAGAAACAGCCCGAAAAATATATAGTCTCCTATGTCGTTCGGAATACTTTCTCGATAACACCATCTGCGACCTTGTATCCATTCGTGGCGAACAACTTTGAACGCAGGAAGGGCGCAGTGTCAAAGATATCGTGCTCCTTCGCCTATAAAAGACGTTAGAACGAATGCTTGACAAAGGGGGAAACAATGCTTACCTGCTCATCCAGCTCTGTAACCTTGACCGTGACAGACGCCGGCTGATCGCGTTTCTGGAGTTGGTAGAGGCGTACTTTATCCTTGACGATTTGCCCGAGTAGAAAGGCGAGCAACTCCTCATGATCGCGAGCTTGCGTAAGATATTTGCGGAAGCCCTACAGTGTATGCAGTGTTAATCGTAGAACTACAACGGATATATCTCGTCCACGTACCCTCTCGAGAGTTTTCTTGATCGACATTTTCTGCGCACTCACGAAGCTGCCGACGGTGACAGAGATGGCAAGATCGATGTCGTCTGCGCGAACATACTCACGCAACGCCATCTTTGCGCTGGCTTCGGACATACGTATCATGCTCTCCAGATGACGGACGGTGATGGGGTAGGACCCTGTAGCAAGAGATTCTCGCCTTAGGTCGGCGAAGAGGCGGGAAAGCTTTTCTTGATCCAGGTCAAACAGCTTTGGTCGAACCTTCTCACGAGCGTACATGATGTACTTGCGCAAAGTGTCTTGCGGGATGAGCTATGTAACAGGTTATTGGCATCGTCGAACGCTTGTAATGAAGGAGGCCTACTTACATCCGCGTCCAGGATTGTGCCCACATCCATCTCGTCCTTCTCATGCTCGAACTTCGGATGGCTCCTCAAGTGACTTCCCACCACGAAGCGCGCGAGCATCTCGTCTTGAACCGGGTCAACCGAGTCTTTAACGACACAAAGCACGTCGAAACGCGACAAAATGGGCTCTGTCAACTCGACATTCTGTTGGAATGGGATGGTGGGATTGTATCGGCCACGAATCGGATTGGCGGCGGCGATAATTGCACAGCGAGCCTGCAATGTCGTAACAATACCAGCTTTAGAGATGGAGATGGACTGTTGCTCCATAGCTTCGTGGATGGAGGTTCGATCCGCGTCGTTCATCTTGTCGAATTCGTCAATGAGACAGGTACCCTTGTCAGCTAAGACCAAGGCCCCTCCTTCCAGCGTCCATTCGCGGGTGACGGGATCCTTGCGAACACTAGCTGTGAGACCGACAGCGGATGCACCCTGGCCAGTCGCGAACACTGAACGATGCGCGGTCTTTTCAACATACTTCAGGAACTGAGATTTTGCTGTTCCAGGATCTCCAAGAAGCAGGACGTTGATATCACCACGGATTCTGTGCTTTCGGTTAATATCTTTCGAAACACCGCCGAAAAGCGAGAGAGCGATCGCAGTCTTGATATCCTCGTGGCCGTAAATCGAAGGAGCGATAGACTTGATAATTCGCTTGCGGATGCGGTCATCCCGAGCAAGGGCGCGTATTTCCTTTTCATCCTCCTCCGTGAGGCGGAAAGCGGCGAATTGGTCCTCCTTCTTGTTAATGTGATTGGCCTCGATAATCGTAGAGAATACGGGAAAACCGTTCTTCGCGTTCAACGAAGCGTCGAAGTTATTTCTATATATACCCGTCACTTCCTGCGCAAGAAAGGTCAGCTTGAATATGAACGGGGGAAGATAACCATACAATTTCTTCTCCAGGTTTCGCTGAGTCGATCAAATCCCACAGGAGGACGACTTCACGGTGCCGAGGCAGACGACCAGGAGGCACTGAGCCAGGTGATTCCTGAAGAGTCATCTTCTGGTAATTCCGGTATATTGTCTGTATCGCAAGGTCAGTTTCTCCAAGTCCCTTGTGATGATTGATAGGCTCACCTGCTCAGAGTTCACCGAGAAAGGGCCTCTGCCTTCACAGTTCGGGCAGTAGCTAATCTTGACCTCAGAAGTGGAATCTTGGTAGAAAGGCCCCAATACTGCGCCACATTTCCGGCAGTCGAACTTGACGTACTTCAGTTGCGGGAAGACGCCAGTACGCCTCGTCACAACACCCGACACACGTACAAGATTGTTCAGATTTGTACGACGCAAATCACGGAGGGAAGAGCTAAGAGGAAGGTCGGTCACTCGTACGTGGACCTCGGAGTGTATGCGCTCGTAGGAAGGATAGTAGACCAGGATGGCGGCAAGAGCGACTTCGTCGAATATGGCGAGCATGGCGGATGGGGAGTTTGTAAGGAAGTATGCAAGAATAGGTTTGGAAATCGCAAGATGAAGGTAGGAGACTTCGAGTGACTCAGAGTTATCTGCGAATACAGTGAGTGAGTTGAATATGTTGCTAATGAACGTCCGATCGACGTACTCTCTCCCAAGCTTCTAATTCGTTGTCCGTAGACTGATGACCCGTTTTCGTCAACGTAGGTCATGAGGAACTGTCTGAAGTGTCGAATGATGGATCGCCGCACTCGTTCATTGGCGATCCACTCTACGATGGACTTGGCTTTGATGTCACTCAATTGTTCCAGAGGTATTTCCTAATGGTGGTGGCAGACGTGAGCGAAAGATACATGTCACAGGAGCCAATCTTACATCTTCCACTCCGTCCATATCATCCAAGTCTTTTCTCTCGTCATACTGTCTCCTGGTACGTCGTTTCATCTGTGACAATAAACCCCCTGCAGCATCCTCGTCTTCTATGTCATCGCTTTCCAAGAAGCCAGGATAACGCGTGCGGCGAGCAGCACGTCCGCCCTGACCACCTCTACGCTCTCGCCGGTCTCGTCTTTCCATCGTCGCCTCGGCCGCTCGTCGTTGGGCTGCCGTCATTGCCTCGAAATCTTGTTCGTCGTCTAGGTCCGCGTCAGAGTAACGATCCAAAACTTCGTTTACGGCATAATCACTAATAAAAACGCGTCAGAGCTTCAGAACATCTATGTTCGAGGATAAAGACGCACTCATCCAAGTTCTCCCCGAACAAATCCTCTCCGTCTTCCTCTTCATCGTCTACATCCTCTGCATCTCTTACTGCATCTCTCTCATCCAAACTATCGTCGGTGTCTGAGAATGGCGCAGGAGGAGACGATGGTGGTAATGAGGAGCTTGCATCAAGGTCGGCTGGTCGCGGTGCAGGTGGCGAAGACCCTGCCTGGGGTGAAGCTGAACGTCTACGCTTGGTTCGTCGAGGTGTAGACTGTCAAGAGTTTAGATATATTGCGGATTGGTTAACAATAAATGTACTGACCATGCTGTTGTAGTGTCAGATAAGAAGATAGTAGTAGTGGAAGTAACACGACACGACCTCGAGACGCGTTCCAATTATTATTTCGGCTGAGTTTCAAACGCGTCAATAGTTGTAAACATTGACCGATATATGGCGGTAAATATTCGTTGTACGGCTTGATACGACACAACTGGTGAAAACATAAGATAGTGATCCATACAATTGTTTGATTCAAGTTGTACTTTTTGTACTTAGAGCGGTATTAGATTGATACTTACTCTACATACTGACGGTAAGTATGTGACGTACTATGGCCGCCATGTGTCCTAAAACGGAAGTTGTGATCCGCCCTTCCATACTGGGAATAACACCGCCGATTACTCTCGCGACGCCGGGCCATAATTGATTGTCAACGCCCGTTGACCGCCTACCGCCACCTGGTCTGGAGAATACTCCCCGACCTCACCCATGCTATGGAACAAGAGGCCATGAATGGCATACTAGACAGTGTGCCAAATGGACTGCCTAATTCTCCATCCCAAGAAGAGCTTGAACGGGAGCTGCCACTCGTGTATGATGGACAAGTTCCTCTGGCAGAGCTCGTCTCGCGTATGGCGCAAGCCATGTACGCAGAATTGACGGAACTTGCTGAAACGTGGGTCAATTGATTCGTTCAGTTTGTACAACGTCTAACTGCTTGCCTCTAGCATGCCACACATGTCCGACCCCCAGCGCAAACGAACAATTGCTGACTGGGTGGTCAAAACGAAGAAGCAAGTTGTCAAGTTGTACGCGGTCGTGAAGTGGTCCAGGGATGCGGCGGTTGTACAGAAAGCAATGGTCAGCTTGAGAGAACTTCGGTTGCGCACAAGTACTGAGAGGTATGCAGAATATCACAGCTTTTCTTATGGGCCAGAACCAGCAGTTCGAAGAGGCTATTCACGGGCTCAAGTTCGCTCGAGACGGATTAGATCCTGCAAGACTGAGAAATCATGACCTTTTGACTTCGCTAGATGTTCTGACTACAGGAACATATCGCCGACTTCCTTCCTCAATCAAGGTCAGTTGGCTCGTCTTAGAAATACTAATCGAACTGACCGTTCCCAGTCATTCATTATCCCCCCAACACCTCTCTCGTCCGACGAGATTGCCAAGACATTATCAGATGTTGAGGATGTCATGCGCTATCGCCTCCGCATGCAGGAACTTATCCCTCATGAGATGCGTAACTACCGTGTCGGCGATGGGCGTGTGTTTTTTACCGTCCCGAAGTTATTCGAAGTATCCCTCTGCCTGAAAGGCGCAAAACAGGGCGACGGATGGTTTTTGGTCGACGTAGAGTTCTTGTTCACCGTCGGTGGAGACGTTTCTGGAATGCAAGGTCAGTATATACCATTTTACACAACGAAGCTTGTGTACATGCATGATAAACGACGTTTCTCTGCTAGAATTTCCTAGAAAGCCGGTTGGAATCTTGAAACGACATATTGCGGACGAGGCTGATGGCCGCCTAGCTTTCTACTTGCCGCCTCCAGAGGACATTCCAGTAGTTGAGGGACAACCAGAAGTTCAGAAACACGAGCTACCACCTGGCGTGTTCGATGCACCTCTCGTGCGCCTCTACAACTTCTTGCGTAAGTTGCCCCACCGCCATCGTTTTGGCCCTGAGTATGAAATAGTCTTCTAGAGATGATGTCCATGTCGTATCAACTGGAAATACTTTGGTATCAGGTAGGCGGACTATGAGCTCCTATGAATCATCAAGTTGAAGAGGAGCTTTTTCTAGGCGGAGCGTCTGCGTGCTCTCGGTTGGGGAGAGTATCTCAAAGTGGAAATGAGCAACGACAGAAGAACACTGACATTGTCTTACTGGATGTACGCCATCTCAACTCGGCATTGACATTCCAACTCTAAGTTGAATTTGTATAGACGCAAGCCGCCCGCAACCATCCCTGGTCGCCCTCCACCACGTTCTAAACTACCTCTACTGGGTGGCATGTTAACAATATCCATTATCCCTACGCAGCCCGCACCGCCCATACCGACGGCTCCCTCATCGCAATCTGTGCGGCCCTCTCAGAGCCAAAATGTCTACAGTCAGACGCAATCGCTGGCCGCACAAGTACCCAGTCCGACGAGCAAGTCACATCGGTCTCCAAAGGACCGTGTACTTGCTGAGCTTCAGGAACGCATCAAATTGGGCGGACGAGTGCAGCCAGCAGACGGCGAAGTCAAGCCTCGTCCCAGTGACCAGGTTGAGAGCATGACAATGTCAGTGAAATGGGAACCCCAGGCCAATGCACTCGGTATACAGATATCTCCAGATGACGCTTCCCTACCAGCGGGAGAGCTGAATATTGTAAACAGCCAAGATCTCTCCATTCATAGCAAGGTTTTCATGAATTTTTGTTACAGAACGCTGACGAGCTTGACGTGGAGCAACTCCTGCGAAAAGTTGTCTGGAAGCATACCAAAGCCATCTTGACGTTCTTCCAGCTTCAACTACAACGTGGGCCCTACCGATCCGTGTTTGGTCCTCCTGGAGAGGTAGAACTCGTTACGGAAGGCAAGTTGCTCTGGAGTCGCTTCTATGATTACTGACCTGATACCACGAAACAGAAGGCGCACTGGTATTGCGAACACATCTTTGCGCTGATGAGGTCGTCATTATCACCATTGACCCTCGGTCAGGCAGGATCAGCATGCGCGATACGGGAGACTTGGCTGCGGCTGGTAGAGGCCCGAAATTCTCCACTATTTCTGACACGATCAACATAAATCCTATCATTCTACCTACTGCCTTGGTAACGCTTAGGTTCAATGTAAGCTTGCTCTACTTTTATCTCCTGTGGCGGATTTACCTATCATTCAATACAGACTATAACCGACCTGGCAGAACAAAAAGCCAACTACCTTGGTCTGCGTAGTTTCCGTCAACGGAACTTCAGTCGCGACGGTATGTATAGCAGTACGCATATGCGGTAGCATCACCTAACATATTTCTACAGAACTCCAGAAGCTCGGTTCTACGACTCGAGGCTCTCTCTTTATCCAACTTGCTACATTCCCTTATCACTATCTGGTCCTCGTCATCACAGACGAGAAGTTCCGCTATGCCCTCATTTCCGTCAAGGAACGCAGGGACTCCATGTATGCCGAGCTCATCATGGAGGACATCGGCTGGCTGGACGAGGTGCGTATTCATGGAGAAGAGGCGGTAATACAGCAGCGTTCCGGGCTAGACGCTCTTGGACCCGCTGGCCAGAAACGCAGACGATCGGCTTATGAAGGCGACGGAATTGGTGGCTTGGGGGAACAGAGAGCCTCCGCCAGGTAAGCGTTCCCGTCTTCAATACGCTGCAAATAGCCTTTCGAATGTGTGAATTCGCAGTTTCCGTCTTGATACCCAAGTTCTACGCGAACTATATGCTTATTGCTGGTAAGTTGCGCAAAGCACCTGCTGTCTTATACTCACACTAATGTCCGTATATAGTGCACGAGTTGCATACACCAAAGTGGAAATGCAGCTGAAGTCCCGCGGAATTGCCTACAAGCACGTTCAGCCACATTACACGACGTCCTCGTTGGCCGTTTTGGCGCATGTGCACTCCTCTCTGGCCCGGTCGGTACCATCACTTTGTGTACAAGCCTCAGACATCTTGTCCGGTGCCCCAGCGGCGGAAGCAGCTATGCCAAATATCCGCGTCATCCCTCTGAACTGGTGGTCTGAACAAAAACCGCAGGTCGTTACCTGTGTCAAGCTGAAGTATGTGCAACAGCCTGTCGGAAAACGTGCCGGCAGTAGTACCGTCATCCGACCATCCAAACGGATTATTTATGATACACGGGACGCGGTGGTAACGTTTGTGTCGGAGGATGTCGACAAATGCGTAGACGAGTTTTCGGAGGAATGGGCTCGAGTGTCGAAGATGGTGGTCATAGCTCGAGAAGGTACGGTCGTCCAATCATTTCAATTTTACCAGGCTAATTCTATGCAGTGGCACAAATGGCTACGAAGTATAAATGGACAGACGTACGGCTGTTGTCCTTTGATCTCCAAACAGTGGAATTTGCCTACACTGCTGGCTATAACGTGTCGATCTCCTGTGTCGACCAGCTTTCGCCCACGGGTGGATCATTCGAACTTAGCTTCTCCCGGAGTACTAGTACTTTGGAAGAGGTGGACGAGAGCACTGCGGATGTCGAGACTATCCTTGCTCAGTACAACCCTCACGAAGATGTGGAACCTTTCTTGAAGGATATCCTACGCAAGACGCCACTTGTGCAAGCTCTGCACCGATTGGTCGCTCTGCTTCGGGAGAGTCTGCCTATTGTCGCGGAACTGGAGTATATACGCGTGAAGGCTCAGAAAGAAGGAGAGGAAGTGGTCACCTTCGCCAAGACAGCAGGCTGGTTCCGTGTGTTGTATGGGGATCTTAGGTAAAGACACTATTCACTACAGCTAGATTTTGCACTAACACGCCTGGTGCAGACATGCATTAGACTTTAGATTAATGGCAAATGCCCAAGTGCTCATCATGGACGGCTCAAGCTCCCTCTATCACGCAGGCGAATCCAAACCGTCAAGTGAGAGTAGCCTGCTGCTACAACCTCTACCGGACTTCCAATCAATGGTATCCGAGGTCCGCAAGGACATAGCTGGTACTGAAGCATCTAGGAGAGTTGTGGTCATTGATATCGGGTTGATATGCCACTCTTCGGCTGTGAGCGTTGTAGGACGCGCTTTGCATGAGAAGGTGCAGAAGCGCATGAAGGAGGCGGGTGTGGGGGTAGTTAAATCTTAGGAGACGATATTGTACGCTCATTATTTGTATATCTATGCTATAGCAGCTGTAATTCATTTGTGTCCATGATATTCTATGGGTCGCCGAACCCAACGTGTTTGCGGTATCATCTAGTCTCGTACCCAAAGACTTCAGGCAGCGCGGTGGTTTCTTACCGTTTTGGGACGAGTCCATGGCAAAAGAGAAACACCGGTATCATATGCATCAGAACTGGGTTAGGGTGTACAGGTGGTATCATGATGTTAAAGTAGGATATAACACGCAGTCTGTGATGATATTCGTATGCAGCAGTTCTGTTCGACGATGTGTTCGACACTTAGATGTGATTGAGGTGCATCTCAGTAACTAGATGACTTCGATTTTGTACAAGCGCGAGTGCAACCTACCATGCACGACCATCACAAAGGTCTCACCGAATCCGCATCATCCAACCCTTGAGCGACATCGTCCAGAGTACTCCGTATCTCCTCAACTCTACTTCCTTGCTTTTCCACCTCTTCTCGGTTCATGATTTTGAGTGCAGCTCGCGCTTCCTTGACAAACTCGAAGGACCGCTCTACTGTTGCATCTGCCTCTGATTGCTCTGCCGGGGCCGCTGTGCTCGCGTTCGGTGGAATGAGAGTGGATAAGTCGACGTCGCACGACCTCAAGAGAGCTAGATCGCGTAGAGTTTCGTTTAGTGGCAGGGGGCTCGCCTTGGTCGACATGAGCGTGGGGAATAGAGAGCAGGTGATTGACTATACGCGCTCCGTTCGCCGCTCGGCTACCAGCAGGGTTACCTCAGTGAGTTCATAGTCTTGCATTACTGCTCCTCAGTTGTCTAACAGCTAGATCCCCTGCTACGTTAAGCCTCGAGATTCCTTGCACTTGTCCAACTGAGACGAGTGAGTTAGGATGAGTAACACAAGCGCAAACCCGTCCGTCAATAAGCTCTCCCTAGCCTGGGAGGCAGCTACGACGACTTTCATTCGTGCACCTTTATGGGCCCTCTATGCTTTACCCAGCATCAATCGACCCCGCTCTGCATGGTCACTGGAGCGGACCCTGAGGATCAGACTACTCCAGTATAAGCCATACATAGTAGCTAAGTGAGTAATCAGTTTCACGGCTCATTTATCCGAGGGCTCAATGACTACTCGTAGGACTGGTATGTGGTGGCGAGACCCCGACTACCTTGCTCTCGAACAAGGTCCCAAAGTCAAGGGCATCTGGATATCTCCTGCACCCGACCTCATCGTCGGAGACGTGAAACAGTGGGCCGTGAACGCAGACCTCGAGTCAATACGTATCCCAGGATACTGGCTGGAGAAAGAAGGGCTCGACCTCCCAGTCAACTCTCCTCCGAAACCAGGAGAGAAAGTAATCTATGCGATCCATGGCGGAGGTTTCGCCCGCCAGTCCGCTTCTCCAAATGATTCCACTTCAAACATCCCTCGAGGCCTCCTGAAACATACGAGTGCGAACGTAAACAGAGCTTTGACGGTGGAATACCGCTTGACGAAGCATCGATCGATGAAGCCGTACAACCCATTCCCTGCGGGCCTCATAGACGTCATCGCAGGATACAATCACCTCGTAAATGTGATAGGATTCGCACCGGAGGATATCATCGTTGAGGGCGACTCTGCGGGAGGCAACCTTGCCCTCGCCCTTGTCCGTCATCTCATCGAAAGTCAAGGGCATGCCGGTACTCAGATACCTCGCCCTCCCGGCACTCTCATCCTCTGCTCCCCTTGGGTTGACTTGGCTCCTGCGACAAGGAATCGCGAAGCTGCCGTTCAATACAACATCCCATCTGACTTCGTCAGCGTAGCTAACCGTGGCACGAACTCGCTTATTGCCACCTACTGCGGGCCTCTCGGTCCCTCCGCAGCTGCGACGAATCCATACCTTTCACCCGCCACATTTTCTTCGCGTACGAATGTGTCATTCAAGGGCTACCCCAGGACTTTTATTCTCGCCGGTGGCGCAGAGGTTCTACTCGATTCCATTAGGCTTCTGCGCCAGGGAATGACAAGGGATATCGGTGCCGATCAAGTCACCTACGTTGAAAAGCCCCTCGCTGTCCATGATTTCCTGACGCTCATGTGGCACGAACCTGAAAGGACGGAATGTCTCAAATTGATTGCGCAATGGATTGAACCTGGGTAAGTATTTATGTTATTCAGCCCGTAGAAATCTAACATGCTCATACATCGTCTAACAGGGTTGTGGCAACTCAGTCAGGTAGTGGTAGTCAATCTCAGTCGCTCAAACTGAAGAGCAAGCTTTGAGCTTTGTACTCACAAATGTGATCGAATAATCGTATTTTAGTGGTAACCGTTCGAGTTTTGATGCATGCGAAGGATTGAAGATTATTATTCACAGAGGTCCGAGTCTACCATATGATACCATCGCAGTACCCCGCCGTTTCAACAAAATTCAGAACCGGCGCTCCTACTTTCCTTCCGTTCACGTACTTCAATGTCCCCTTCGGGGTGACATACGAAAAAATTGGAACGATACAGAGAAGATTAGCATGGCCCCTGCACAAGGATGACA